>CM053036.1:103727159-103765035 GCA_028564925.1 Lithobates sylvaticus
ATTAATTCATTTTTTATCGACTAATTTTGATTAATTATAAACCACATACAGATCCAACTACTTTTAGCTGATCTCCTTGCATTGTAACTCTGCATTAGTCAGTTGTAAATGTGGTATACACTATATACAATCACCCGACACTAGTTAGTTTCCACAATCCATGACTTAACTTCACAGATCACACAAATACGTTTTAAATTCAAACTGTAGCACTGACGTAAGTAATTTTTTTTCCACAGTAGCGTGACAATCCCTCCACCTCCGGTCTAACTAATCACTCTCACCTTGGTCATGCAAGCGGGTATCAAAAGGGTTAACAGAAACCATAAACTTCTCTCACATCTCCTTAGATCTCAGCAAGGACGCCAGGTCATGGGTAGAAAGAAAAGAGTATAAGATTGAAATTTCAAACACAAACTACTCACATAAAGATGATAAAAACACAGCATGGAAAGCCGACAATTGTGGTGTTAGTTCCGTATGGCAGCAGCGGGTGACGTCATGCATAGCTCCTCCCCGTACGCGTTACGTTCAATCAGAACTTCAACGTCACTGGACTCCTCCCCCTTCCCTTTGTTAGAAGACAGAGGAACTTGGGGAAGGGGGGAGGAGTCTGGTGAGGTCAATGTCTGTGACGTCACCGGATCTCCAACGGAACTCCCTGAAGACCCAGAAGCCGGCGGAGAGGTGAGTACCGATCAAAAGAATTTTGACCGATCAAAAAAATTAACGATTAATCGAGGAATTCATCTTTAATTTCCACAGCCCTAGTATTCAAAGTTTGAAAAAAAAAAGCAGTTTTAAAATACTCATTTGTTTTGGTGGCTAGATAAATATGAAATACTGCATGCAAATAATTTATATTCACACTTTTTTTTAGCAAGTAGGTGGTGTGAGTTATGTTGGTCCTCCAAAGTTTTGGACAGCTATTTATTGTTAATACATGAATGCTGACCTAATAGCATGTTCTCCGATTACACAAATAACTCAATGGGTGCTAAAGGAAACCTTTGCTCAAGAATTATGAAAGACTTCTATAGATTTCCATTTCTGATACTAGTCACCTGGCTGTTGTTCTAATCCTCTTCATTCCAAATTGTATATGTCACTGAAGAATGCACACTTTTTCTTTGTCAGCGGGGTTGATCTAAATTAGTAGAAGGGAATTGGCCCATCCATCTACAAATAAATGCCAATGAGATGCCAACACGTGTTTAGAGGGGAGGAGCCAAATCTGTGAAGCATCGTGAGTGTAGATTTGTGGTGAATAAAGTGATGATTTGAGACATTCTGTTTTAAAGTTTTTATCTTAGGAGCAGTCTGGAGACTGTAGCATTACCATTGGAGAGTGAAAGTTGATCCATTGGGGTGGACGGGAGGAGTGATTTGTCTATGCTTGTACATTCATCTTTGAGGTGAGCAGGCACTTTAGCCGGTGGAGGTGTGCACTGGATATTGGTCCTTTTGAGGATGAACACACACAGCGGTGATTGTTTTGGAAGCATTGACACAGATGAACAGTTTTTTTCCAAATTTTTTACATTTTCATTTTTTAATTTAAAATATTTTTGACCATGAAATGTTTAATATAAATTTTGTATGCACATTATGTAATGAGACACAGCGCTGCACTATTTAGAAAACAATATTGAATTTGGTGTGGTGTGTTAGCTGTTAGCCCCCGTACACACGGTCGGAAATTCAGACGGAAAATGTCCGATCGGACCATGTTGTTGGAAAATCCGCCCGTGTGTGGGCTCCATCGGACTTTTTCCGACCGAAAAAATTCGAGATCCTGCTCTCAAATTTTCCGACAACAAAATCCGATCTGACTTTTTCCGATCGTGTGTAGAGAATTCCAACGGACAAAGTGCCACGCATGCTCAGATCAAATTACGAGACCGAAGCTATTGGCTACTAGCCTCTACGTAGTTCCGTATTACGCAACGAACGTCACCACGTTCAGAATGATCGGATTGTCTGACAACTTTGTCCGACCGTGTGTATGCAACACCAGTGTCGGACAAAATCCGTCCGAAAAAATCCGACAGATTTTGTGGTCGGAATTTCCGACCGTGTGTACGGGGGCTAAGTGTTCAGCAGCTGTGCAGTCAGATATATTGGTGAGTTCACACATTTACACTGTTATAGGAGGAAGTAATTTATTTTGGCGCTGATTGTTTTTTTCACAATTCATGTTTATACATGTTTATACATGTTTATACATATAGGTTAGGAAATGAGGTGAAGCAAAGTTAAATTCACTTTGCAAAGAACACCCAATCATGTACAAGGAAAACTAAAAAAAAAGAGTAAGGATACATGAATGCATACAGCAATAAACACCCTTAAGTAGAGTGGGGCAGCTAAAGATCTCAGATTTTTTAATCTCTGGTTTTTGCTATCTGTGACTCCATATGGAGGTTTTCCTTCACTTCTTGTCCCAAATGTTGGTAACACCTGGGATATGTAGTGAGTTAAAGAGGAACTTTATCCCTACCTAGCTACCTTTTTGTGTTCCCTGGTAATTATTCCTGTATTAAAATAATTTAAAAAAATCCCTACTTACTAGTCCATGGAGATCAGTGTTGTCCGCCTTCTAGCCTAATGGTTATCTTTCACTCTTTGCTCTCGCACTGCCATCTTGTCTCAACATCTTGACATGAGCAGATACACTGAGAGTCTCATGCACAGAATCAAGCAAACCCCAACACATATGCAGAGATACCATGTGACTTTGCCAGGTCCCAAAGATTGGCATAGAGCTGCTGCTTTCCATGCATGCTCTGGGATTTACATGATTTACATGTGCAGAAATGTCACACAGTGCTGCCAGGTCCTTTAGCTCCCATACCATTTACTTGGCCATAGAATGGGGTAATAAACCTAGTTTTATCCATTGATCTTCCTTTTCACCTTGAAACAGCAGCAGATTGTGGGGACTATACTTAGCCCTCAGATATGCTTGTTTCAAAACATTCTATAAATAGCCTCTGTTTATAAACAGATGTCTAAGCTTAGAAGCCTCCTTTTCAAAGACATTAAAGTCTGAACAGTTTCTATGTACTCTCCCAAATAGCAAGGATAACTTGCCACAAATATGTGGCAGTGTTGAATTGTAAGTCTGTTAACTTGCTGCACATTTTCACTGGCAAGTTCTAGTTGACATTTGTAGCAAATTTGCATGGCAAGTCTCCAGCAAGAGCAAAGTGGCAATGGTGAGTCTACAGCAAGAGCTCTGCAATTCACAGTGACCCCTATGGTGGGATGACTATTGCACAACATAACTGAACCAGAACTTGCAGAAGACTAGAGTTGAGCGGACACCTGGATGTTCGGGTTCAGCAGGTTCGGCCGAACTTCAGAAAAAAGTTTGGGTTCGGCACCGAACTTGACCCCGAACACCGAACCCCATTGAAGTCAATGGGGACCCGAACGGCTATAATAAAGTGTCGGCTCCCGTCCCCCTTAATACAGAGAACAGGGGACATGTGACGTGACGTCAGAGGGGAAAGCTATAGGGAAGTCCCCATGACGTCCCCATGCGTCAGAGGGGGGTGGGGTTACCAGGTGGCCCCGCCCTCTGTTATAAAAGAACTGTCAGCCGAAGCGAAGCCTCACACACCGGGAGCCTCCCATTGCGAGGAGTGCAAGAAGAGACCGACGCCCTCGAAGAAGATACCGGAGAGAAGCCTCAGAGACCGACGCCGTGGAAGAAGATACCGAGAGAAGCCTCACACAGTGGGAGCCTCCCATTGCTCATAGCGGCCCAGAAGAGACACTGATGCTGGACGAGAAGGCCAAGAAGAAGCTGATCGGAGGAAGAAGAAGATGGAAGAAGAAGATGCCAGAAGGAGAAGATGAAGAAAGGAAGACCAAAAGAAAGAAAAAGAAGATTTTAATAAAGGAATTGTCAAAGACCGTCTCCTGTCATTTTTACAATTTTTGACACTTTTTTGGTGAAATGGTAGGGGTACTTTTGTACCCCCTTACCATTTCACACAGGAGGGGGGCAGGATCTGGGGGTCCCCTTGTTAAAGGGGGCTTCCAGATTTCGATAAGCCCCCCCGCCCGCATACCCCCACAACCACCGGGCACGGTTGTGGGGATGAGGCCCTTGTCCTCATCAACATGGGGACAAGGTGCTTTGGGGGTCTCAGACCCCCAAAGCATCCTCCCAATGTTGAGGGCATGTGGCCTGGTACGGTTCAGGCGGGAGGGGGGCGCTCTTGTCCCCCCTCTTTTCCTGCGGCCTGCAAGGTTGCGTGTTCGGATAAGGGTCTGGTATGGATTTTGAGGGGGACCCCACGCCATTTTTTTGGCTGGGTTTCCCCTTAAAATCCATCCCAGACCTCAAGGGTCTGGTATGGATTTTGAGGGGGACCCTACACCATTTTTTTTTGGCTGGGATCCCCCTTAATATCCATCCCAGACCTGAATGGCCTGGTTATTGAATTTGGGGGGACCCCTATGCTTTTTTTTTTTTTTTTTTTTTTATTTTTTTTATCAATGACTTTTTTTTATGAATGGCTTTCAATGAATGACTGTTCTCTGTGTTACGGGAGCCGACAATACACATTAGCCGCGAGTGATTTTAAAAATAGCTTTCTTTCCTGCAAAAATGACACTTTTAAAATCACTGCTCCCAAAAAAACGGCCGTTTTTAAAAGTTTTTTTTGCATTGATACATGTCCCCTGGGGCAGGACCCGGGTCCCTAAACACTTTTTATGACTAACTTTTTAAAAATAAATGACTTCAATGACTGTTCTCTGTATTAAAAGCACTCGCGGCTATATGAAAATCAATTCATATAGCCGTGAGTGCTTTTAAAAGACATTTTAAAAAGCACCATTAAATCCCCGAACACCGGACCCGAACCCGAACATACAGTCAATTGTTCGGGTTCGGGTCCGGGACCCGAACACCCAAAAGTCCGGTACAGACCCGAACTTTACAGTTCGGGTTCGCTCAACCCTACAGAAGACTTGCAGAATGTTTGCAAAGAGTAATGCGATGCAGACTTGCTGTAATTGTGCAACAAACTTGTGAAGCCTGGCAAGTCTAGCAATAGCTTAGCAAGTCATTTTCAAACTTTCAGCTCAATTCCTTGCTATCTGGGCTAGGTTACCGATCAATGGGAATACCCTTAATCAGATGACATGGGTGTGCACTGTTGGAATGTAAACTATTCTGCATAATAAGTGGTGGGCTTATGAAACAATCTAATAGAAATGCTATTGTCTATTTCCTTATAGATCATTAGATCCAAAAAGGAAATGATAGAGTGAAAAATAAATTTAAAGGATTGTTGTTCAGCATCTCACTAAATTCTACCAATAGATCAGAGGGGCAAGACCAAAAAACAAGTGTTTCAACAATGTGCCTTCTCCATAAATTGATATGGTAGAAGTAATGCGGGAAATTCTCACATGAAAATAACCAACGCTCCCACCCTCCCAGGTACAGGTTGGCATACAATGGAGAACACTTAGTCCCCATCACCACCCCCTGCACCTGGAGGTAGTGGGAACCATTGAACACAAACATTGTGAGTGAGAATAAACTCTAAAAGATTCAACATGAAATTATTTGAATGCGCTGTTCTAGACCTCTCTCATTAAGGAAGCTCCCCACAACCCTTATACCTTCCTTCTGTGGAATATTGGAGTACAATGACTCAACGTCAATGAAAACCAAAGCATATCTAATGTGACTTCCACAACATCTAAAATCATTAGTACGTGTAACATATCTTTTAAATGTGAAGGGAAAGACTGCACATGTGATCTCAGGTAACCATCAACTAAAGAGCTGGCATTTTGTGTTAAACAAATGATTCTTGAAACAATCAGTGGATCAGTGGCATAAAACCTAGGAGTCATTGGTTCTGTTATTTTTGAAAAATTTGGTGGATCAGTGGCATAAAACCTAGGAGTCATTGGTTCTTTTATTTTTTTTTAATTCACAGATGTCCTTTGAATACAGGCCCACCCAAAATACTTCATCAACCAATCAGAAAAATTCACTTTTATTTTGTTCCAAAACACAACAATCTACCCTTATGCCAGGCTTTGTTACCAAACTGTGCCACTAGTGAGACCACCAAGGCCCACAGTAGACCGAAACTCAGTGGTTAAAATGTCCAAAAATGAATATTGAAAACGGCAAATAAAGGTCTCTTATTGTGTCGGTGTCCTTAATAGGATTAAATGAACCCCCACCGTGCTCCACAGCATAAGTGAATACCACCACCAATTGGAAAGCCGCTTACCAGAGGGTAAGCACAAACAACGTTTGGCTATAACTCCGCCGCGGCCTTTGGTATACAAATTAGATCCCTCCAGGAAACCTTCTCAGGGTGATCAGGATGCTTGGACTCAGTATATCATATGATCCGTGTGATCATGGGTCATACAAAAAAGAAGGGGACCATAGCGTGATGCCGTAATGAAGATAGGTTTATTAAAAAAAGTAAGTTGTACTTACAAAAATCCGGTAATTAAAAGCATTGTAGAAAAAAACGCCGGCCAGCATTCTTGGAGCCCTTCCTTCTTTGGAAACGATGTGGTGACGTCACTGTACGCCCCTCCAGACGCGTTTCGTCATACACAGTTGTCAATGGGGATAGGGCGATACACTGACTCACTGCTTAATATAGTACCATGCCTTGTTCTGACATGCAAGGAAATGGCTAGGTGCCATCTTGGTTGTGGGAAAATTGCCCATACTTTACCCAATAGCCAAAATGGACAGAAAATTATAAATGGCTAAAAAACTTATATCAACGGCAAGAAACTTTTGAATTAAATTGCCTAGCAACCCACGACCCGCTCTTTAGCCTCAGTTTAACGAAGCCAAAAAAAGGGGAAAATTAATTAATTAATAATATCCCGCAACGCTACGGGGGGACCAAAGTCACACGGCCCCTAGCGGAGACATATAAAAATACAAACCCAATAACTATATATATAATATCACAGGAGAAAAAGAAAAATGTGTATAATACACAATATGTAAGAACTTCCAACCATGCTGGTTGAAAGTAATAACCCTTAATAATACCCCAAATGCACTGTATAAAGGAGTAAAGGAGCCCATAATTTAAAAGGAACCATTAAATATTAACAGTGCAAAACAGTGCTACTACACAAACAATGATAATAATCTAGTGAGTGGAATATCAATCTGGGAAAAAGGATAAGTGTATGAAATAATTCTGTCAGTAGCTAAAAAACATTGAACATATACAATGCTAAATTATGCTAATACCTACTAGATGAACAATGCCCATCCTTGCATGACACAGCAAGCATTACATTATAACTGCACTAGCTAACCAACAAAATATATTACATAAATAATAAATTAATGTGCATAAAATGTGATGTACATCTAACATATTTGAGCAAAAATAAAGATACATAAAAGGAACATAAAAGGAACAGTAAATAGGCCAAAGAATCTAACATTCCCAAATTAATATTAATAAAAGCGTTGACATCTGTGTCAACGTTTAGCCCATAGGGAACATACGTTTTTAACCGATGGATCCAAGCCATTTCAAGTTTGGAAATTTCCCTCACCATAAGACTTCACCTCCAGTTGGGCTTAAATTTATCTATACCCAAAAAGAGAGTATTAGCTGGATCCCTGTTATGTACCTGGAGGTAGTGTTTGGAAACGGAATGGTGTTTAAAACCCATTTTTATATTTGTGATGTGCTCGTTAAGGCGGACTTGTAGGGGCGTTTAGTCCGTCCCACATATTGCAGGCCACAAGGGTACTGCAATAAATAGACCACCCCAACTGTAGCACATGTGATACAGGGTTTGATACTAAACTCCCTCTGGGTAACAGCTGACGTAAAAGAGGTAGTCCTTCTCTGAGAGCAAGAATTCAAAAAACAAACCTACACCGTCTACACTGATAGTAACCAGTAAGTTGGTCGAAAAAACCCACCCCATTCACATCTTGCATGCTATTCATGATTACAATGTTGCTGCCTTTATCAGAGGGTTTAACAATGAATGAATGACTTGTATAGCGCTACCTATGCAAACTGAATTGCCTCAGGGCGCTTTTGCCACTGGTGTCCATCTGTGGTATAGCGTGGTCCTTGCCCTGTGGGGTCCCGACATGCTTACAAACACATACACATACAACATACACATATTTGGCCAATTTTATTGACAGGATCTAATTAACCTACCAGCATTTCTTTAATGTCAATATGTTTTTGTACATTTAAGCACTTGCCTCCCGCTAACAGTACATTTACTGGACAGTGGACACAGGCACTGCAACATAATGGGAAGTTGTGGTGTACTTCCTGTTTTTTTTACTGGTGTGCCATTAGATTGTTTTGTAATCCTTTTGTTAGTCTTTATGGGTATTTTATGACAAGCCTTGATCTTCTTTGATATTTAATTTTTTTTATCTTATTGATCTTCTTGTAAACTAGTGAGTGCCTTTTTTATTTCTTTTATTTATTTAATAAACACTCTACACTTAGATGAAGGCACTCTCTAGTGTTTGTTCTGTATATGTCAAAATAGTGGTGATAATACCACGCATACCCTAAACAGTGAGCTGCCAACACAACAACCAGACCAATTGTACGATGAAATGTAACTAAACGTGTAGCCCTATAATTTATCTAATTCACAAACACATATCAGAATGTGAATCTGAGTGTAAATTGTGCCTTAGAAAATAATGTCACACTCCGTGGTTCGGAGTGAAGGGGAAATATATATGTGAATAAAACATATAAAAAAATTGCAAAAAATATATATAATACTATTACACTTATATGAAAACTCACACATATAAGAGAAATAAAATGTGAATGTGGTAAATGTCACAAATTATGTATATGGGGGGATGCAACTCTCAGTCGCAAGAAATCGGACACATATACATCAAGTGTTCAAAGTGAAACAGAAAAAAGTGTATAAGTGCTCAGATGTATTGTGCTTTGATACAACACCAAAATATAATGTAGGAGCGTGGAATGCACAACAATTTCAAATAAACCCTGAAGGTTAATAACGCAAAATAAAATAAAAGTGAGGCAAAGGAATCGCATGAACCCTGAAGATCAGTGAAACAATCTGTGGACAGATGCTGGAAAACACAATATCCACTACCTGTATATAAACGCTATCAAATCTACACAGATAATTACAAGTAGGTAAACAAAATCAAAAAAATCAAAAAGAATCAGATGCCTATAGAGAAGTGTGCCAAGAGGGGAGACCATGTATATCTGTAGCTAGTGCCCCATTATTTATTTCACAATACAATGGGGTGGGACACAGAGGCTGGCAGATGACATGTGAATTACTGGATAAAGATTATTTTATCCCAGATCTTCCCTCTCTTGTAAAATCATATGTTTCTAGGTGCATTGCATGCATCCGGAACAATCCAAGGAATCCACATAAGGTAAAACATGAACACTTGATATATCCATCCACACCATTCACTCATTTAAAGACTGATTTCACCCACAGGCCCAAATTAGGCAAGCAACAGGAATATTTACTTGTAATAGTAAATATGTTCTCAAGATGGGTAGAAACATGTGTAGCTACAAGGGAAGATGCTCAAACAGTGGTAAATATCCTCACTCAGGAGATCATTCCTCGATGGGGATGCCCACTACAGATAAATTCTGACAATGGCCCTGTTTTCATAGCCAAAGTTTGCCAAGATCTGGTAAAAGCATTAAAAATTGATTGGAAGTTTCACATCCCTCACCATCCTCAAAATTCAGGAATTGTAGAAAGAATGAATAGGACAATAAAAGATAAGATCAGGAAGGCTACAGGTGGAACTTATACCAACTGGAAAAGGGTGCTGCCGGAAATTCTATCAGAGGTAAGAATGACCCCAAATAACAAGACAGGTTTTTCTCCATTTGAAATTCTTATGGGCAGACCATTTACCACTTCCTGGGCCAAACAACTCTTAATGTTAGAAAGAGGGGCTCTTGTTCTTATTCAGGAAGAATATGTAAGAAAACGAATTGAAACGTTGGACAAAGTTGAAAAAAATGTTGCTCGCATCTCTCCTTCTTCTTCACAGGAACCAACATACCTCTTTAACGTCGGTGACCTCGTGGTGATCTAGCAGCTGAACCAAACAAAAAAAAAGCAAGAATATCCTTTAGGACCTCAAACCACCATGATCGCAGTAACCAGGACAGCAATCCTTGTGGAAGGTCAACAGTCTTGGATCCATGCCAGTCGAGTAAAGAAGGTCACCCAGGACCCTAAGAAGCAAGGACAAGACAAAGATAAAGCACAGACAGGTGAAGCAGGTGATACAAATCCTTGAACAGTGAGTGAAGCAGGTGGTCAATACTCTGAAGAAGATGACCTCGCTTATTTCGCCACAGACTTCTGGGAAAGCATTCTGCTTCCTGTTCCTGATCACTCTGATTGTGTTCCTACCCACCTGGGTCATAACTATATGTATATATCATCCAGAGGACTTGGGAGCCTTCAAAGGCATATGTGGGTCACCTCAGAACCAATCTAATCATACACATATAAGACATAAGAGCGATATACAAGCTGAAGGAAATAAGGAAGACAGTTTCCCTGATAGGATGCTTTTATTAAAATTTAAATATAGCTATGCTAATAAAGCTTACCTCAGTATGTATTACAATAAGGAAACAACCTATGTTACAATGAGGGGAAATTGAGCCATTTAACCACTTAAGCCCAGACCATTTTGCTGGCCAAAGACCAGAGCACATTTTGCGATTTGGCACAGTGTCGCTTTAACTGACAATTGCGCGGTCGTGCGGCGTGGCTCCCAAACAAAATTTACGTCCTTTTTTTGAGAGCTTTCTTTTGGTGGTATTTGATCACCTCTACGGTTTTTATTTTTTGTTCTATAAACAAAAAAATAGAGTAAATTATGAAAAAAATCGCATAATTCTTTACTTTTTGCTATAATAAATATCCACAAAAAAATTATAATTTTTTTTTTTCTCAGTTTAGGCTGATATGTATTCTTCTACATATTTTTGGTAAAAAAAATCGCAATAAGCGTTTATTGATTGGTTTGCGCAAAAGTTATAGTGTCTACAAAATAGGGGATAGTTTTTTCTACATTTTTATTATCATTTTTTTTTACTAGTAATGGCAGCGATCAGCAATTTTTGTCGTGACTGCGACATTATGGCGGACACATCGAACAATTTTGACATATTTTTGGGACCATTAATACAGCGATCAATGCTAAAAAATTGCATTGATTACTGTAAAAATGTCACTGGCAGTGAAGGGGTTAACCACTAGGTGGCACTGTAGGGGTTAAGTGTGTTCTGGGGAGTGATTCTATCTGTGGGGGGAAGGGGCTGTGTCTGACACATCACTGATCACCGATCCCGATTACAGGGAGCATGATCAGTGTCGTTAGGCAGAACGGGGAGATGTTTGTTTACATTAGCTTCTCCCCGTTCTTCCTCACCGTGAGATGTTCGCGGGTATCCCCACAGACATCGGGTCCACGGGACCCGCGATCACGGTCATGGAGCTAATGGCGGCATGCACGCCGCCTCTTAAAGGGCAACGTACAGGTACGATAATTTGCCTGTACGTGCCCTTCTGTCGCAGTATATCTGTGTGAGGCGGTTGGGAAGTGGTTTAAGTCATGGCTCAAAGAGGGGATTGTAATAGAATGTATAAACAACTGACTCCATCTTAGATTCTTTTCCATTTTATATTTTAAGTAGAAATTAACTTTTCAAAAGATGTGTATTTGTATTTTACTATTGTCAGCTTAAAGGTTTGCATAGAAATGCACCCTATGAGATATTGTGGTTAAGTCGAATTTGTGTCAGCAAAAGTCATTAGCTATTTCTTGTTATCTAGGCAAGCAGCCTGTTGTATAAGCAAAATCATCAACTAGTTCTTGTTTAACTAAATTCAGCAGCTTTATTCATGATAAGAAAATAGTCTATAGAGTTTTTTGAAATTTCAGAAACATATGCATTAAAATACAGCTCCTCCCTTCTTTCTTTTGCATATAAACCACAGTAGTATTCAGTAAAGGTCAAAGATCTTAAGAACACACTCCAGCTTGTTTCCCAGTGCCTTTATTTGATATCTACTGAATTCGGGGGTCACTGAAGCTTTTCCTGCATTACCTGAAGTACACCTGGGTAGCGTATTACCTCTAACACACTACATAACTAGTGCTGCATTTAAAGAAGGAACAGATATTGAATGCCTTCTGGTTAGTGGTGATTGGAACGTTCTGCCACCATAAAACAGCCATGCGAGTTCAGGTTATTGATAAAATCAAGGTTCCCAGTAGAGGGGGTAATGTCTTCCGCTTGTTATGTCGGAGGGAAGTGTTTTGGATATTCCATCTTCAAACACACATTCCTCAGGGACTCAATTTCGAGTGGGACGTCAGTCACTTTTACGAGTGAGTCCTGGAAACACTTCCCTCTGCCTTATTATCGGATGTCATCTAAATTGTCTCCCTCTATTATAATCATTGTATAACCCTTACATGGCTGTTGTCCTTTAACTGCCTTTCCCTTTCCCCATATGTATCTAATTGTGTCTGTATATACATAATTATTAAATAATTAATTTGTTTACAGCCCCTTGTATTTGTGTGTGCCCATTGGCTCATGATGATAAATATATATATATATATATTGGTTATTTGCACATGCGGTTTATACGAATCAGCTATGTTTCCACACAAACATATTTTTTTTATTCTTTTTCTTTATATTTGCTTTACTATATATATATTCAGTCTGTCATATTTAAGGAATTTTATATTATCATTCACTCTTGCACTTAGGTATATACTTATGTATGACTTATTTTGATGTCGTTTGATTGCATTGGTTTGCCCTTTTTTGTTGTTTTTCTTTTTCTTTTCCTCTATAACTTTTTTTATCATCACTGTCTAGGATCAATTATACCCCATGAATTAGGGTCCCATACATTGTAGTATTCTTTTCCAAAATGGAAAGTGTTCTGTAATGAAAGAAGGCAAATCATGTCATTTATCTCTCTATTTTCCATTTAGAGAATGCTTTGCATTTTGGTAAAGGATACTATGAGGTCTATGAATGGATGGGGAGGACAAGCAGCACAGCTCTTTCACACTTGGAGTGGTTGATATTAACCCTGGTAGTGCTGGAAGATTAGCACCATGGGGAAGACTCAGAAGCAGTGGGAAGAAGACGTCTACACTATGAAGTAGCCAGACAGACACAGGACATACTTTAAGTGGTTGTAAACCCTCACATATACCCGTGAAGTGAACAGCCTCAGATGATACACAGAGATGAAACAAATCCTCCTACATAGGTTTTACTTTTTTTATTTGCAGTCTTCTCCTCTCTACATTTCTTCAAAAGGGCAGATCATGTTAAAAATATTTCTTCATCTGTCTGCAACAGAGATGAGAGGGAAGAGAGACTGAAGTTACAATGTATGAGAGCTAATTGGAGGAAAATAACACACCCCTTCACACAGCAGAAGAACTGTGTTCTGAATAGAGCAAGGTCTGTTCTGAGCTCTCTCCCCCTTCCTGACACAAATGTATTTCATGTGTCAGAAAAAGTTTTCAGAAGTGACACAGGCTGATAACAGAGGAATGAAGCACCAGAGAGAAATAACACTAATGCCCCATACACACGGTCGGAAAATCCAACCACAAAATCCATCGGATTTTGTCCGACGGATTTAGTCCGACACTGGTGTTGCATACACACGGTCGGACAAAGTTGTCCGAAAATCCGATCATTCTGAACGTGGTGACGTTTGTTGCCTACGACGGGACTACGTAGAGGCTAGTAGCCAATAGCTTTGGTCTTGTAATGTGATCTAAGCATGCGTGGCACTTTGTCCGTCGGAATTCGATACACACGATCGGAATTGGTGTGATCGGACTTTGTTGTCGGAAAATCTATCCAGCAGGAGATAGAACTTTGTCCGTAGCACAATCCGATGGAAACTGTCCGATGGTGCCTACACACGGTCGGAATTTCCGACAACATTGTCCGATAGGACAGAATCCATCGGAAAATCCGACCGTGTGTATGGGGCTTTAGAGCTTTGGAGAGAGATAAGTAAACACTGCAGATATATGTGCCTTGCTCAGATTCTATGACTGAGGTTTACAACCACTTTAACCTGTTCCCGACTCACGTACTTTTACTGCTGAATAATTGCACTCCTGGGAGAAATCCCATACAGGTGCGGCTTTGCCCAGGAAAACCGCCAGAGGGCGTGCATGCACCACCAGAGGAGCCCGCTGCTCAGCAGGGGACACGATACGCGTGGCCAGCAGACACGATCGCTGACGGCCACGGGCAATTGCATGCACAAGAGCCAGCACGGGGATTTGTGTGTGTAAACACACAAAAAATCCCTGTGTTGTCTGGGGAGAGGAGACAGATCATGTGTTCCTACAAAGTAGGAACACATGATCTGTCTCCTCCCCTAGTCAGTCATATCCCCATAGAGTTAGAACACGCAGAGGGAACAAACATTTAACCCCTTGATCGCCCCCTAGTGTTAACCCCTGCCAGTGACATTTACACAGTAATTAGTGAATTTTTATAGCACTGATCGCTGTATAAATGCCAATGGTCCAAAAAATTTGTCAAAACTGTCCAATTTGTCCGTCGTAATGTCACAATACCGCAAAAAATCGCAGATCCCATGCCATTGCTAGTAAAAAAAATAAGAAGGAGAATGCCATAAAAATGCCATAACTCTTTCCCATAGTTTGTAGACGCTATAACTTTTGCGCAAACCAATTAATATACGCTTATTGCAATTTTTTTTTGCCAAAAAATATGTAGAAGAATACATATTGGCTTAAACTGATGAAGAAATTATTATTATTATTATTTTAATTGGGGGGATATTTATTATAGCAAAAAGTAAACAATATTGTTTTTTTTTTTCAAAATTGGCGGTCTTTTTTGTTTATAGCACAAAAAATAAAAACCACAGAGGTGATCAAATACCACCAAAAGTTCTATTTGTGGGAAGAAAAGGATGCAAATTTTGTTTGGGTACAGCATTGCATGACCGTTCAATTGTCAGTTAAAGCGACGCAGTGCCAAATTGTAAAAAGTGGTCTGGTCAGGAAGGGGGTAAAATCTTGCGGGGCTGAAGCGTTTAAAGGTGAAGTACAACGTTTATGAAAAAATAATAAATGCACATTATTTTGAGGAAAACGCATTGCACCAGTAAAAAGTGGATAAGGGGTGTAATGCCAGGCATCTGTAGACAAGCCCTGCAGTTTTCAGCCTGTACTTCTGATGCAGGTTGACTGTTTTGAAGCTGCAGGGCTTGTGATAACTATAAGCCCTCCGCCAAAATGGATGATGGTACTTGTAGTTCTCGCATTCACAGAGCCCCGCACAGCCATGTTATTTTCAAAAAGTGACAGTGGGTGTGGGGAGAGGATCCCCTGCCCTCTGTCACTGGGAGGGTAGATCGGGGGTGTAGGGGGTAGGTCTGGAGCAAGTTATGCATTACACCCAAATTATGGATATAATGTGTAACATGCTCACAACATTTAACTAAACTTCAGCTTTAGGAACAGTATCCAATGGGGTTGATTTACCAAAACTGGAGCGTGCAAAATCTGGTGTATCTGTGCATGATAGCCAATCAGCTTCTAACTTCAGCTTGTTAATCTTTGACAATAAAACATGGAAGCTGATTGGTTTCTATGCAGAGCTGCCCCATTTTTTGCACTCTCTAATTTTAGTAAATCAACCCCAATGTGTGTGATTATGTGGTCAAAGTATATAGTGAGTAAAACTGTAGGCTGTGGATAATTTAGTAGAGCATAGAGGAGTCTGAAGGAGGGGGCTCTTTACTTCCTTTTTCTGTACAAACCCCCATAAATAAACTTCTTTATATACTGCATATAATGCAATCACAGTTTTTGATTCTGGTTGAGCTTACACTGTGCTTTCAGAGCCCTGGGATAATTTCAAAATAGATCTACATTAAATAGTGGTCGTTTTTGCAATTTATTATGGTTTGAGACAGTACAGCAAAGTTGAAATTCCCTTTTTAAAAAGAGCTAATGTATTTTCTTTCATTTCAATTCTAGGAAAGAATTAGGAAAAACAACTTCCACATAAAAGGTTTTCTTTTGATCAAATGTAATTCTGTGTTTTTAGGCATTTCCACAAGGTAATTCAAGTTAAAAGCAAACAGCACATTATTATGACTTTGCTTTAACTTTGATTTAACCTTTTTTTTCTTACTGTTGTTAATGGCATTCACTTTGTACATAAATATCAATCCTGGGGACAGCCCTGTAATTCAAAGTATCATTCGTTCACTGATGATTTACTACATTCTCTCTTGCGCTAGTAATTGGGAAATGAACACTTGAAAAAAAAACACAGGCTACAGCAAAGTTGTTCACCTAGACTAGTTACCTACTCCCCTATCACTGTAAAATTTATAGATTAACCCATTCGCTGCCAGGCTCTACCTTTCATTTTTCATCTCAGTTAGCCAAACCATTTTTTGCTATTTTTCAATTTGTCGTCATTTATATTTTTCACTCTTAGCTTTAAAAGTAGGTAAAAGACCCCCAAACCATATATATTCTGAAAACACAAGGTCTGTAGAATTTAACAGCAGTGTTACTGATTTTTTTCCCCCATGGTAGTTGTGCAAATGTTTCTCAACACTAAAATCATTATTAGCACACACAAGTAACTTCTAAAATTCTTATTAAATATAAAATACAAAGGTGCATTAATGTTAATAACATATATCTGCAAACTTTGAATAGTGCCTTTTTGTAAAAAGATACAATTGAAGGAACACAAACCTGTAAATAAACAACCTAAAGTCACAAACTAAAGTATACAGTATATTTAGCTGAAAAAAGTTTTTCCTTTATATACACATTAGGGGGGGGGGGGTTGTGCCATGTTGTCACATAGATGCATATGCCAAGGGCATGTTAAATCATATGCCCCTAGCAGTATTATATTGGGGGTCAGTATGACTGGTGCCTGACCATGTCACCAGACTCCAAACAGGTGGGGGTAGGGGGGGGGGGGGGGGGGGGGGGGGGTTGTGCCATGTTGTCACATAGATGCATATGGCTGGTATTGCTGTTTTCTGATAGGGGCATGTTAAATCATATGCCCCTAGCAGTATTATATTGGGGGTCAGTATGACTGGTGCCTGACCATGTCATCAGACTCCAAACAGACCTATGATGTCTCCCCTTTGTGCTGGAGAAAGAAACCAAAGTTTCTAGGTGAACAGAGAAGCCAAACACCACATGTGAAATGGAGTAAAAAATCTATGATGTTTATTTAATTTTGATACTCATATATAAATATTGTGAGCATCCACTATATAAAAATATAATAGGTGTATATAAGACATAAGTTTTCACTGTTAATACTGAGCAGTGTTTACTTTTACAGGTCTGTTATTCACTACAGGATATGTAGAGATTCCTCTTTATTAGCACTGCACAATACTGTTATTATGTTTTACATACACATTTGTCCTTTGTGGTGCTGGCTGCTTTTTATTTCCATTTGCATTTGGGCACCAGCTTAGTTACATTTTTTGATTTCTGGATGTAAGGCTCCCTGAACTGGCCAGTAGGACACAGTTCTGTTGCGATGTAACCATCATGTCAACACTAGTGAATGTGTTAAATAAGCAAAATCCCAGGAGTTACTAAAATCTGGTGCAGATGTGCATTGTAGCCAATCAGCTTCTAACTTCAGTTTGTTCATTTAAGCTTTGACACTAATAAAACCTGGAAGCCATTCTGTTTCTTTGTAGCTGCACCATATTTAGCATTCTCTAGTTTTAGTAAATCAACCTTATAGTGTTTTATCAAAAAACATTGTGACCTAAGATACCTAAGAACTGAGAAATCTATTTTAGGCGGAAATACTCTTCCAAAGTGTGCACTTCCAGAGTCTATCACATGCTGCCAACTGACATCCTTGTCTCCCCTAAAGAATCCCTTACCCACCCCTCCACCCCCCCCCCTTCCACTTCTCTACCCCTATGTCCCCCTTACCCCATCCCTCTACCCCCCTCCCTATTTTTTTTTTCTATAATTGTATATTATTTTGGTTTTCAAGAACATTACACAGAGAAATCAAAAAATCATATTCAAAAGAGCATATCTTATCAAATAAAGCTATACCCATAACAGTACAAAAAAGTAAGATATAACCATTCATAAAAGGAGCTTATATCACATATAAAAAGTGGGAAATCAGCATAATAGGCTGAAGGAACCAGCTGTGATAGCAAAGGGGAATATCTCATAACCCTATGGTGGCTCCATTATTAGACCAGAGAAACATAACGTATCAAAGAATCAAAACATTTCAAGACATCAAAAGAAAAACACAACGAAAGAAGAGGGGTACACCATGGATTTAGACAATATGATTGTTATATAGATAAGAATAGGGGAAGAACACCTGAACAAGCTAATTAGAAGGATGCTATTCAATCAGGAGTGTAGGGAGTTGCTTCTGAGTTGAATTGGATGTTATCCCACAAGTCCCATATTTTTAAAAATTGCATAAAGATTTATAAGTGACTGCTGTCATACGTTCCATCCTGTGTATATGAGCTACGGTTTGTACCAATTGGGGCTGCGTAGGAGGATTAGAAGATAACCAGCCAGTGGGTATTACACTTTTAGCGGCTAGTAAGATAAAAGATATACATTTCTTGGAATGTTTAGGGACCCCTGGGATTGGGAGACCTAGCAGATAATGAACCAAATCTAGAGGTAGGTCTATCTCGAAAAAGATCTTGAAGGAGGGATTGAATCGAATTCCAAAAAGGTCAGATCCTGGTGCTGTCCAGGAGAAGGCTGCTCTGAGATGCGTAGCATAGTAGTATTTGATAACATCTTGGGCTCCCAGCCCTCCATGAGAGTGAAAAGTAAATACCTCCTCCCAATTTCTTCTTTCCTGTTTGCCTTTTCTTTCCAAGCTCCTATTTCTTTCTATTATTTATTTTCCGTCTACTGTTTCATAGCCTTTTATAGCACGACTATGCACTAAGTCTTCTCCAATGGCATTTGACCTCAATAAGTACTAGTTTGCAATCTACCTATATTCTTTCCACCCGACCATTGGCTTACCTTATAAGTGAAAAATCTGGTTACTTTGTACCTGGCCTCTCTTTCAAACACTCTTAAACAATATTGTTTGGCCTGAATTGTTGCTTCTCCTGCTACCCATTTATTGTCAAGTAAACTTTGTAGCATTGGAACCTTTGCACCCGCCCGCGAGATTGTGTTTCCAGCGCAATCCCATTGCACGGGTTCTCGGCGACAGGGCACTGTACATCTCGTGCTGGCTGCAATAGGAAAATGTCACATTTTCCTATTGCAGCGAGCGCGAGAAAGAAGCGACAATGTCGCCTCTCTAATAAAACCAGCATTGGTTCCCCTCCAGGGGCATACCAGGCCCTTAGATCTTGTATGTTTTTTAAGGGGAACCCCTATGCGTGGGGGTCCCCCCCAAAATCCATACCAGACCCTTATCCGAGCACGCAACCCCTCCTGAACTGTACCAGGCCACATGCCCTCAACATGGGGGGGTGGGTTCTTTAGGGAAGGGGGGGGCACAAAGCACCTTGTCCCCATGTTGATGAGGCCGTTGGTTGTCGGGGTCTGCGGGTGGGGGGGCTTATCGGAATCCGATAACCCCCTTTAATGAGGGGACCCCAGATACTGGCCCCCCACCCTATGTGAATGAGTACGGGGTACAACGTACCCCTACCCATTCACCTGGAGGGAAAAAGTGTCAATAGAAAAAACACACTACACAGATTTTTTAAGTAATTTATTAGGCAGCTCCGGGGGTCTTCTCCTGACTTCGGGGGTCTTTTCCGACTCCTTCGCGGGGCATGCTGGGACTGTGATGTCATAAGGGGCGGGGTCACCATGTGACATCACCCGGTGACCTGCCCCATGCCTATATAACTCGTTGCTCACCTCGCACACGCATTTCAGCGGGAGAGAGCATCATGTCAACATCGGAAGAAGAGAGAAGAGGGAAGAAAGACGGAGGAGACGGGCCACCGAAGAAGATAGTGGCGGAGCCCAGAAGAAGAGGCCGGTGAGCGGGAGAAGAAGCCGGAGAGTGCGAAAGAGTCGGAAGAGACCCCCGAAGTCAGAAGAAGACCCCCGGAGCTGCCTAATAAATGACTTTAAAAATCTGTGTAGTGTGTTTTTTTTATTGACATTAAAGGGGGCTCCCGGATTCCGATAAGATCCCCAGACCGCAGACCCCGACAACCAACAGACAGGGTTGTTGGTAAGAGGCCCTCGTCCTCATCAACATGGGGACAAGGTGCTTTGGGGTGGGGGGGCTGCAGGGTGCCCCCCTTCCCCAAAGAACCCACTCCCCCATGTTGAGGGCATGTGGCCTGGTACGGTTAAGTAGGGGGGGTGCTCACTCGTCCCCACCCCTTTCCTGACCGGCCGGGCTGCATGCTCGGATAAGGGCCTGGTATGCTCTTGGAGGAGAAACCATGACGGTTTTTTTATTTAAAATTTGGTGTGGAGTTTCCCCTCAAGATTCATACCAAACACAGTGCCTGGTATTGGCGGGGATCTACGTCGGATCACCTCACCAGTGTGAACCTGGCCTCAATGCTTGTCGCTCATTGGGAAAGGAAACAAGGATTGGTGATAAAGTATCAGTAGAGAGGAGATACCTTTTTCCCAAATTAAATCTAACAGGATAGAATTTCCCTTCCTAGGGGTAGATTTCCTCTCACTTCCTGTTTTCTCTTTCCATTTGCAAGTAGGAGTCGTTTGTAAGTTGGATGTTTGAAAGTAGGGGCCTGGCGTATATACTCTGCAGAAATTTGCCCTATTAGATGTTGGTGTAGCCACAAGACTGGTGGGCACAGGAATGGGCCCTGCTGTGAGTTAATAGATCAAGATTTGTAATTGCATGCACCTGTTGAACAGGGCAGAAAAATTGGGGGTGGTGGTGGTGGTGGTGGTGGACGGTTTTGCCACAAGACTGTAAGCCCTCATAGTTACTCTTGGTGGGCGCAGGAATGGGCCCTGCTGTGAGTTATTAGATCAAGATTTGTAATTGCAAGCACCTGATGAACAGGGCAGAAAAAATTGGGCCTTTGGCGGTGGTGGTGGACGGTGTTGCCACAAGACTGCAGGCCCTCATAGTTACTCTTGGTGGGCGCAGGAATGGGCCCTGCTGTGAACTATTAGATCAAGATTTGTAATTACCCGCCCCTGTTAAACAGGGGCTGAAAAATTGTGCCTTAGGCACTGGTGCTGGTGCCACAACACTGCAACCCCTCACAGAGACTGTACTTGGAGCACAGCAGTCACACGTGTTGCGAAGCATTTTTTTAAAAAATTGTAAGTACACGCCCCTGTTAAACAGGGGCTGAAAAATTGTGCCTTAGGCACTGGTGCTGGTGCCACAACACTGCAACACGGCCCTCACAGAGACTGTACTTGGAGCACAGCAGTCACACGTGTTGCGAAGCATTTTTTAAAAAAATTGTAAGTACACGCCCCTGTTAAACAGGGGCTGAAAAATTGTGCCTTAGGCACTGGTGCTGGTGCCACAACACTGCAACACGGCCCTCACAGAGACTGTACTTGGAGCACAGCAGTCACACGTGTTGCGAAGCATTTTTTTTAAAAAATTGTAAGTACACGCCCCTGTTAAACAGGGGCTGAAAAATTGTGCCTTAGGCACTGGTGCTGGTGCCACAACACTGCAACACGGCCCTCACAGAGACTGTACTTGGAGCACAGCAGTCACACGTGTTGCGAAGCATTTTTTTTAAAAATTGTAAGTACACGCCCCTGTTAAACAGGGGCTGAAAAATTGTGCCTTAGGCACTGGTGCTGTGGCATGGATCATTGAGGAGGAGGAAGAGGATAGTCAGTGAACATAAGAGGACAGTCACTCAGCATCAGCATAGGCAGTCTTGAAGGGATGTGACATTAAAAATTATTCGGTTATATCCGCCTCAGGTGCCTGGTAGCTGGTGGTGATCCAAGACTGATTCATTTTGATGAATGTCAGTCGATCAACCGAGGCGGTGGACAGGCGCACCCTATGATCAGTCACAAATCCTCCAGCAGCACTGAATGTGCGTTCGGAAAGAACGCTGGAGGCAGGACAGGCCAGTAGCTCAATTGCATACTGTGCAAGCTCTGGCCAGTGATCCATCCTCAGGACCCAGTAAGCCAGAGGATTTTCGGTGGGAAAGGTGTCCAAGTCTGACCTTGCCCCAAGGTATTCCTGCACCATGTATATCAGACGCTGGCGATGGTTGCTGGAACCGATCATACCTTGGGGCTGCGGACTAAAAAATTGTCTGAACGCATCGGTCAGACGTCCACCTTCCCCACCGCTCCTTCTGCCACTGACCGAAGCCTCAGCAACTCGTCGCCCAGGACCAGGAGTTTGTAGCCTCCCAGTTTCTGGGAACGCGTTGCACAGACCTTTCTGCAAGGCCTCCCTGAGATGTCTCATCCTCTGCTCCCTCTGCGACGGCAAGATAAGGTCCGCAACCTTACCCTTGTACCGCGGATCAAGGAGAGTGGCCAGCCAGTAATGGTCCCTCTCCTTGATCCGAAGAACACGAGGATCCTTCCGCAGGCTTTGCAGGATCAGGGAGGCCATGCAGCGTAGGTTAGCTGAGGCATTCGGTCCGGAGTCTTCTGGGTCACTGAGGATGACATGATCGCCAGCCACCTCCTCCCAGCCACGTACAAGTCCACTGGCTTGTTGGGACTGTACATCATCCCTAAAAGACTGCTGCTGCTGATGCTGAGTGCCAGGCTCCACCTCCATGCTCACACAATCCTCCTCCTCCTCCTCCTCCTCCTCCTCCTCATCCTCTTCCTGTGTGATGGGTGGGACAGAAGGAACACTGTCCGGATAAAGGGGGCCTTGAGAGGCAAGGAAGTCCTCCTCTTCCTGCCTCTGTTCTGCCTCAAGTGCCCTGTCCATTATCCCACGCAGCGTATGCTCCAACAGGTGGACAAGAGGGACAGTGTCACTGATGCATGCACTGTCACTGCTCACCATCCTCGTGGCCTCCTCAAATGGTGAGAGGACAGTGCATGCATCCTGATCATGCTCCACTGACGTGGGGAAAAAAAACCAAGCTCCCCTGACCCTGTCCTGGTGCCGTAGTCGCAAAGGTACTCATTGATGGCCCTCTGCTGCGTGTGCAGTCGCTGCAGCATGGCCAACGTTGAGTTCCACCTGGTGGGCATGTCAGATATTAGGCGGTTCTTGGGCAGGTTCAGCTCCTTTTGCAGCTCAGTCAGCCGAGCACTGGCATTATAAGATCGGCGGAAATGCACACAGACTTTCCTGGCCTGCCTCAGGACATCCTGTAAGCCTGGGACCTGCCCAAGAACCGCTGCACCACCAGGTTGAGGACGTGAGCCATGCAGGGCACATGGGTGAGCTGCCCCTGTCGCAGGGCGGAGAGGAGGTTGGTGCCATTGTCAGAAACGACCATTCCTGGCTTAAGCTGACGTGGCGTCAACCACCTCTCGGCCTGCCCCTGCAGAGCTGCCAGAACCTCTGGCCCAGTGTGGCTCCTGTCCCCCAAACACACCAGCGCAAGCACGGCATGGCATCTTTTTGCCTGCGTACTTGCGTAGCCCCTTGTACGCCTACGGAGCACCGCTGGTTCCAAGGACAGAGCACTGGAGGAAGAAGAAGAGGAGGGGGTGGAGGAGAGAGGTGTGTCACAACCAGTAGCAGTAGTCGCGTTTTGGAGGCGTGGTGGCGGAACAACCTCCAACACTACTGCACCCTTGTCCTGCATCCCTCCCAGCTGCCAATAGAGTGACCCAATGGGCCGTGAAAGAAAGGTACCGTCCCTGTCCATGCCTGCTGGACCATGAGTCAGCGGTAATATGCACCTTACCGCTGACCGCCCTGTCCAGCGAGGCATGGACATTGCCCTCCACATGCCGGTAGAGAGACGGAATCGCCTTCCGCGAGAAAAAGTGGCGTTTGGGAACCTGCCACTGAGGAACCGCACATTGAACAAACTCACGGAAGGGGGCCGAGTCTACCAACTGAAAAGGCAGCAGTTGAAGTGCTAGCAATTTAGCAAGGCTAGCATTCAACCGCTGGGCATGTGGATGGCTGGGGAGTGTACTTCTTTCTACGGTCCAGCAGCTGGGGCAGGGAAATTTGCCTGCTGCATTCGGACGTCGGTGTACTGCAAGTACTTGGTTGTGACACACCGAATTCTACACCTTCAGTCCTCTCAGAGCAGCTTTCAGAGAGGACTGAAGGTGTAGTGGGGATGGAGATCCCAGCTGAGGAGGAGCAAGGAGAGGTCCGCTTAGTTCTTTGGTGTGGGTCTTTTATGTGTGCCTGCCAACGAGCTGCATGGCAGGTCGCCATATGTCTGGTCATGCTTGTCGTGCCCAAGCGGCTGATGTTTTGGCCACGCGAGATACGCTTGAGACAAATATTGCAAATAGCAGTGGTGCGATCTGCTGCACTCGTCTCAAAAAAGGCCCACACCAAAGAACTTTTCTGATAACGTGCAGAGGCAGCGCCCTGCACAGGCGGAGCTCTGCGGTGTTGTACAGTTGCTGTGCTGGCCTCTACCTGGCCTCCAGGGGGCATCCTGCCTCGTTGGACATGTGACGCCGCATCCTCCTCCTCCTCGTCCTCCTCCTCATCCTCTCTCCCTTGAGGCACCCACGTGGAGTCAGTGACCTCATCATCCCCTCCCTCTTCACCACTAGAGCAAACCTGGCAGTAAGCTGCAGCTGGTGGAACTGTACTGCCAGATTCCTCAAGCTGGGTATCGTCATCCGAGCCTTCGAATCGTTGGGCATCCTCCTGGAGCATGTACCCAACACTGTGCTCAAAGAGTTCGGGGGACTCCTCAGGAGGACATGGTGGGTCTAGGGAAGGGGTGGCTGATGATGCTCTGTCAGTACCCTGAGCCTGGGTGAGAGAGGATGAGGAGGATGAGGAGGGCTTGGTCATCCATTCTACCAAGCCTTCAGCATGATGCGGCTCCACATGTCCAGCTGCCGAAAACAAAGACGCGCGTGTCCCCATGGCCACGTGCTGATGACGATGCACGACCACGTCCACGTCCACGGCCACGTCCACTAGAAACAGAGCCTGCCTGCCCTGTGTTCTTGGCTCTGCACGCTCTGCCTCCCCTTGGCGGTCTTCCAGCCATTGTAGTCGGTAGTCCTGTGGGTGCTGCTGAGAAGAAAATATAGGAGCTCTGTGTGATGCCACTAACACACTAGAAGTCCTATGGGTGCTTCTGCAAAGAAAATAGAGGAGCTCTGTGTGATGCCACTAACACACTAGAAGTCCTGTGGGTGCTTCTGCAAAGAAAATAGAGGAGCTCTGTGTGATGCCACTAACACACTAGAAGTCCTGTGGGTGCTTCTGCAAAGAAAATAGAGGAGCTCTGTGTGATGCCACTAACACACTAGAAGTCCTGTGGGTGCTTCTGCAAAGAAAATAGAGGAGCTCTGTGTGATGCCACTAACACACTAGAAGTCCTGTGGGTGCTTATGCAAAGAAAATAGAGGAGCTCTGTGTGATGCCACTAACACACTAGAAGTCCTGTGGGTGCTGCTGAGAAGAATATATAGGAGCTCTGTGTGATGCCACTAACACACTAGAAGTCCTATGGGTGCTTCTGCAAAGAAAATAGAGGAGCTCTGTGTGATGCCACTAACACACTAGAAGTCCTGTGGGTGCTTCTGCAAAGAAAATAGAGGAGCTCTGTGTGATGCCACTAACACACTAGAAGTCCTGTGGGTGCTTATGCAAAGAAAATAGAGGAGCTCTGTGTGATGCCACTAACACACTAGAAGTCCTGTGGGTGCTGCTGAGAAGAATATATAGGAGCTCTGTGTGATGCCACTAACACACTAGAAGTCCTATGGGTGCTTCTGCAAAGAAAATAGAGGAGCTCTGTGTGATGCCACTAACACACTAGAAGTCCTGTGGGTGCTTATGCAAAGAAAATAGAGGAGCTCTGTGTGATGCCACTAACACACTAGAAGTCCTGTGGGTGCTGCTGAGAAGAATATATAGGAGCTCTGTGTGATGCCACTAACACACTAGAAGTCCTATGGGTGCTTCTGCAAAGAAAATAGAGGAGCTCTGTGTGATGCCACTAACACACTAGAAGTCCTGTGGGTGCTTCTGCAAAGAAAATAGAGGAGCTCTGTGTGATGCCACTAACACACTAGAAGTCCTGTAGGTGCTTATGCAAAGAAAATAGAGGAGCTCTGTGTGATGCCACTAACACACTAGAAGTCCTGTGGGTGCTGCTGAGAAGAATATATAGGAGCTCTGTGTGATGCCACTAACACACTAGAAGTCCTATGGGTGCTTCTGCAAAGAAAATAGAGGAGCTCTGTGTGATGCCACTAACACACTAGAAGTCCTGTGGGTGCTGCTGAGAAGAATATATAGGAGCTCTGTGTGATGCCACTAACACACTAGAAGTCCTGTGGGTGCTTATGCAAAGAAAATAGAGGTTGCTCTGTGTGATGGGACTAACACACTTCAAGTCCTATAGGTGCTTCTGGGAAGAAAATATAGCTCTGTGTGTGTGATGGGACTAACACACTTCAAGTCCTATAGGTGCTTCTGGGAAGAAAATATAGCTCTGTGTGTGTAATGGGACTAACACACTTCAAGTCCTATAGGTGCTTCTGGGAACAAAATATAGCTCTGTGTGTGTAATGGGACTAACACACTTCAAGTCCTATAGGTGCTTCTGGGAACAAAATATAGCTCTGTGTGTGTGATGGGACTAACACACTTCAAGTCCTATAGGTGCTTCTGGGAAGAAAATATAGCTCTGTGTGTGTGATGGGACTAACACACTTCAAGTCCTATAGGTGCTTCTGGGAAGAAAATATAGCTCTGTGTGTGTAATGGGACTAACACACTTCAAGTCCTATAGGTGCTTCTGGGAAGAAAATATAGCTCTGTGTGTGTGATGGGACTAACACACTTCAAGTCCTATAGGTGCTTCTGGGAAGAAAATATAGCTCTGTGTGTGTAATGGGACTAACACACTTCAAGTCCTATAGGTGCTTCTGGGAAGAAAATATAGCTCTGTGTGTGTAATGGGACTAACACACTTCAAGTCCTATAGGTGCTTCTGGGAAGAAAATATAGCTCTGTGTGTGTGATGGGACTAACACACTTCAAGTCCTATAGGTGCTTCTGGGAAGAAAATATAGCTCTGTGTGTGTAATGGGACTAACACACTTCAAGTCCTATAGGTGCTTCTGGGAACAAAATATAGCTCTGTGTGTGTAATGGGACTAACACACTTCAAGTCCTATAGGTGCTTCTGGGAAGAAAATATAGCTCTGTGTGTGTAATGGGACTAACACACTTCAAGTCCTATAGGTGCTTCTGGGAACAAAATATAGCTCTGTGTGTGTGATGGGACTAACACACTTCAAGTCCTATAGGTGCTTCTGGGAACAAAATATAGCTCTGTGTGTGTAATGGGACTAACACACTTCAAGTCCTATAGGTGCTTCTGGGAACAAAATATAGCTCTGTGTGTGTGATGGGACTAACACACTTCAAGTCCTATAGGTGCTTCTGGGAAGAAAATATAGCTCTGTGTGTGTAATGGGACTAACACACTTCAAGTCCTATAGGTGCTTCTGGGAACAAAATATAGCTCTGTGTGTGTAATGGGACTAACACACTTCAAGTCCTATAGGTGCTTCTGGGAACAAAATATAGCTCTGTGTGTGTGATGGGACTAACACACTTCAAGTCCTATAGGTGCTTCTGGGAAGAAAATATAGCTCTGTGTGTGTAATGGGACTAACACACTTCAAGTCCTATAGGTGCTTCTGGGAACAAAATATAGCTCTGTGTGTGTAATGGGACTAACACACTTCAAGTCCTATAGGTGCTTCTGGGAAGAAAATATAGCTCTGTGTGTGTAATGGGACTAACACACTTCAAGTCCTATAGGTGCTTCTGGGAACAAAATATAGCTCTGTGTGTGTGATGGGACTAACACACTTCAAGTCCTATAGGTGCTTCTGGGAAGAAAATATAGCTCTGTGTGTGTAATGGGACTAACACACTTCAAGTCCTATAGGTGCTTCTGGGAACAAAATATAGCTCTGTGTGTGTAATGGGACTAACACACTTCAAGTCCTATAGGTGCCTCTGGGAACAAAATATAGGAGCTCTGCCTGCCTGCCACGAACACACTACAAGTCCTATAGGTGCTTCTGGTAACAAAATATAGGAGCTCTGCCTGCCTGCCACTAACACACTACAAGTCCTATAGGTGCTTCTGGGAAGAAAATATAGCTCTGTGTGTGTAATGGGACTAACACACTTCAAGTCCTATAGGTGCTTCTGGGAACAAAGTATAGCTCTTTGTGTGTAATGGGACTAACACACTTCAAGTCCTATAGGTGCTTCTGGGAACAAAAATATAGCTCTGTGTGTGTAATGGGACTAACACACTTCAAGTCCTATAGGTGCTTCTGGGAACAAAATATAGCTCTGTGTGTGTGATGGGACTAACACACTTCAAGTCCTATAGGTGCTTCTGGGAAGAAAATATAGCTCTGTGTGTGTAATGGGACTAACACACTTCAAGTCCTATAGGTGCTTCTGGGAACAAAATATAGCTCTGTGTGTGTGATGGGACTAACACACTTCAAGTCCTATAGGTGCTTCTGGGAAGAAAATATAGCTCTGTGTGTGTAATGGGACTAACACACTTCAAGTCCTATAGGTGCTTCTGGAAGAAAATATAGCTCTGTGTGTGTAATGGGACTAACACACTTCAAGTCCTATAGGTGCTTCTGGGAAGAAAATATAGCTCTGTGTGTGTAATGGGACTAACACACTTCAAGTCCTATAGGTGCCTCTGGGAACAAAATATAGGAGCTCTGCCTGCCTGCCACGAACACACTACAAGTCCTATAGGTGCTTCTGGTAACAAAATATAGGAGCTCTGCCTGCCTGCCACTAACACACTACAAGTCCTATAGGTGCTTCTGGTAACAAAATATAGGAGCTCTGCCTGCCTGCCACGAACACACTACAAGTCCTATAGGTGCTTCTGGTAACAAAATATAGGAGCTCTGCCTGCCTTGGCCCATCCTTACTCATTGGGAAAGGAAAAAAAAAATTTCCTCTCCCGATGTGAGCCAGCTTAGCGCTGGCTCCAGCGACGGGGCTCGCAGGGTGTCAATCTCGCCGATAAAAGCGGTGAGATTGACACAATATCGAGGTCATCTACTGTACATCCAGCAGTACTTATGTCAGATTTTGTCTTAAATTCGTTTTTTGTTTATTTTGTCAATGTTGTCAACTGCTGAAGGCTTGTAATTATCACCGTTTTGTCTATGTCTTTGTAACAGATGCATTGTTAACCACTTGCCGGCCGATGCTTGTACATATTCCTCGGCAGAATGGCACAGCTGGGCAAATGGGCGTAGAGGTACGTCCCTTTGAATTTGCTGGCATGTGGTCATGTGCACGCTGCCGGAGGCACGTGCGTGACCCTACCGGGAGCTCCATGAGTAGGATTGCGTGGACTCGACCGCCATGAGGATACCCGCAATCGTCTCACGGAGCTGAAGAACAGGGAGATGCTAATGTAAACAAGCATCTCCCCGTTCTGCCTAGTGACACTGTCACTGATCATAGCTCCCTGTGATCGGGAGCTATGATCAGTGAAGTGTCATTCATAGCCATGCCCCCTAGCAGTTAGAATTACTCCCCAGGACACACTTAACCCCTCCCTAGCCCCCTAGTGGTTAACCCCTTCACTGCCAGTGTAATTTTTACAGTAATCAATGCAATTTTATAGCACTGATCGCTGTAAAAATTACAATGGTCCCAAAAAATGTGTCAAAATTGTCCGATGTGTCCGCCATAATGTCGCAGTCATGATAAAAATTACAGATCCCCACCATTACTAGTAAAAAAAAAATATTAATAAAAATGCCATAAAACTAACACCTATTTTGTAGATGCTATAACTTTATTACATTAAAGTAATGTCAGACAAAGGTAACCAGAAACTATCTTAAGGTTCACACTGGTCCGACAAGCCTCCAACTTCCAGAGCACAAGGCGCATGACATGTCCCCCCATATCCAAAGCACTTTGTCCCCATGTTGATTGGGACAAGGGACACCTCCCAATAGCTCTGGGTGGTGGTTTAAGGAGTTTATTGGAATCTGGAAGACCCCTTTACAGGGGGCCCCCAAATCCCGACTACCCCATGTGAATTAGTATGGGGTACATCATACACTTACCCATTCAGTGTCAAAAATAAATAAAAACAATACACAGATTTATTAAAGTAGCTCCACCTTGTCTTCTTCCTCTGTGTCAGGACACCTGAGGCCAGGTGACAGATGCACACTGCTGGGGTTAGGATTGCACTGCTGAGGTTGTGGACCCTTTAGCTGACTGCTGCAGATGGAGCAATGAGTGGTTCAGGAAAGCAGCTCCACCTGAACACCGACATGGACCAAACAGGAAGCTAAAGCGTAAGATTTCCCAGGGAGCGCAATCTAAGAGCCAGCAGGTTTTCACCAGAGCATTTAGTGGTGAGGATGAATTTGGCTGCAGCTGACTCCAGGTCGCGGCCCCCAGGGTTTCCCAGCTACGGCTCACAGACTGGCTCTGGTGGACAGAGAGGAAGCAGCTGTACAGGGTTAAACATAGGACAGTCAGGAGAACAAGCCACGTCCAGGGGCAACTAGCAAATAGGGATGGACAGGAAGCCACGACAAGAACGAGGTAACTAACAGACAGGAATGGTCAGGACACAACAAGGTCGGTACATGGAAGTCAGAGTTAAACATACAGCAGGATGCCACAATAGAAGCCTAAACACAAACTTTTCTCTGCAAAGCTGGCTTGCAGTGTGCAGGGTTAAATAGTGTTTCCTGTTGAGATGCTGTGTTGGAGCCATGCTGAGAGCTCATACTTAAATGCTTAGGTGTGAGGGCACACTCTCTAAAGTACCCCTCCTCTTATGAGGCCTTCCCCTCCTCCGCTTGGGACCAGGCTTGGAGGGGAAATTCAAATTAAACTCCCTCAGAAAAAGAGGCACGAAGACCTCAGAAGCAGGAATCCAAGACCTCTACTCAGGACCAAAACCTTTCCAATACACGAGATATTAAAGAACACCTCTACAGAAGCTAGAATCCAAACTTTGCCTAACCTTGTACTGTTGATCATCCTCAGACACCGGAGCCAAGGTAGGAATAGGAAGAGAGAACTTATTGAGAAATAAAGGTTTCAGGAGGAATACATAAAAGGAGTTTGAGATCTTGAGGCTCTGGAGTGTAAAACAAACAGGATTCCGCTTAGAAATTATAGTGTAAGGACTAATGAATCTTAGGGCAAATTTCAGAGAAGGAAACCGGAGTCTCGTGTTTCTAGTGTAAAGCCAGACTTTGTCTCCTGGCTGTAGAGGAGGTGGCTTACGCCTGCGACAGTAAGCAAAACCCTTGAATTTGTTAGCAGCTATCTGGAGGGAATGATGAACGTCAACCCAAATGGAATTAAATGATTCATGAATGATAGCCAAAGCTGGGATGTTAGGAGAATAGGTAATAGGAAAAGGGAGCTGAGGATGTCTTCCATAAACTGTGACAAAGGGTGTCTTCAGAGACCTCTAACTCCTGATTGAACCTCTCTGTCTGTCCATTGGATTGAGGATGGTAAAAAGAGGTAAAATCCAAGGTAATTGTTGAGGAATTTGCAAAAGGCTCCCCAAAAGCGAGAGGTGAATTGAACATCCCTGTCAGAAACAATATGGGAAGGAACTCCATGGAGGTGGAAAATTTCTCAAAAAAGAACGCTGATCCTGCAGGCGATTATTTCCGAATGGATCCTTTCTTTAGATTTTCCGCAACATACTCAGACATGGCCTGGGTCTCCAAAATGGACAAGGGATAGGTCCGGCCCCTTGGCAGGGTTTCTCTGGGAACAAGGTCCATGGCACAGTCAAAAGGCCTGTGAGGACGAAGTACCTCAGCCAATCATTTGCAGAATACATCCTGGAACTCGCTTTATGCAGCAGAATAAGCAGAAGATACTGATGTGGTAGCCACAGGAAGTATCTCCTTTGGAGTAGACAGGACGAGAAACAAGATGGACCCGAAGCCAGGATCTGCCCAAATGTGTGGAGAATGAAGCTGTAACCAAGGAAGGCCCAATACAATGGGGGTTAAGGCCTTAGGTAAAATGAGAAAGGATATCCACTCCTGGTGGAGTACCCCTACATACATCTTGACAGGAAGGGTCTGGAAGCAGATAGGCCCCCAGGAAGAACAGTGCCATCAATTGCTGAGACCACAAGCGGAGTGGTGAGAAGCAAAAGAGGAATTTTCATGGAAGACGCAGTTTCCAAGTCCATGAAATTGCCAGCGGCTCTGGAATCTAGGTATGCCGAGACAGCTTGAGGGAAAGCATTGACATGGAGGGGCACAGAAAAAAGGAGATGGGATGATGAAGGTGATTTACCTGGGTCCCATACACCAACTTCCAGATGTGTTAGACCTGAGGCGTTTCCTGGAAGGAGAGAGCAAGTGTCCCAAAAATTACCTTTCCCCCACAGTAGAGACACAAGCCCAGAGTTCTGCACCTAGCCTGTTCTTAATGGGATAACCTAGTCTGGACCAGCTGCTCAGGTTCCACAGCTGGCAAGGGATGCTCTACGTATTGAGGAGAAGGGAGCTCGGGCTGGCTAGGGACCATGTAGTGCTGGCGTCTTTTTTCTAGAGTCCTCTCCTGGAAGCGAATATCAATCTGATTGCACGGGGAGATGACATCCTTCAGACCAGAGGAAATGGTTCTTCCTGCCAACTCATTCTTTACTGTGTCAGAGAGGCCTTGTAAAAAGGTTGCAACTAAGGTCTCATTATTCCAGCTCAGCTCAGCACTAGAAATGCGAAAGTGAAGGGTACACTGTCCCACCAAAGAAGACTCTTGGCAGACACCTAAAAGGGCACTAGCCACTGAAGAGAGATGACCCGGTTCCTCGAAAATATTCTGACAGAGCTTCAGGAAGTTAGACAAGCTCGAAACCATTCTTCTCCCACAAAGAAGTCGCCCAGGCTAAAGCCTCGTTGGTCAGCAGGGAAAAAAATATAGGCTACCTTTGCCCGTATAGAGGGAAAGTTTTGGGGCTGGAGTTCAAAATGAATGGTGCACTGACTAAGGAACCCCCTGAAGGCATTGAAGTCACCAGAGAAATGAGAAGGAGCTGGTAGATGCAACAAATTTGTGGCAGCGATCGTAACCATAATAGGTACCACCGACAGCTGCGACTGAGGTTGTTGAACCTGGGATCCAAGAGAGGCCTGAAGCTGTTCAATGCGGGAGGCCAAATCTTGCAGGAATTGCATCACTTGGGACTGATTAGACTCCTGTGTCTCAAGTCTAAACAACACACCCACAACCCGCCCTGCAACAGTGAGGCAGAATCTGACAATTTCATTCTCTCTTGGCACTTAGCAGATCGTCAAATACTGCCTCTGACGGTCTGCACATGTGCCGTGTTGATGTCAACATATCATCTGGAGTGAGGTTGCATACTGCACATTCGCATACCCATCTGAGGCATTTTTCGATGGTGGGCATTTCTCGATAGAACACCGGCAGTCCGCCAAGATCTGCTCTCAAGAATAACTAAGATTTCAGCTACTGTGTTGTAAACTCTGAAAACACTGTACAACAAATTTTTCAACAGTTCTCTTACTGAAAAATCTTGGTGATTAGGATAGTCCCCTTCAAACTGTACACACATATCATTTTAGAATGACTGTACCAAGTAGGTATCTTGAGAAACATTGAAATGTACTTTTAATGACTATAGGGTACCTTTCAATGGGGCACCTCCGCTATGCCGGATCCATTTGCTCAGCAGGGAAATCTCTGATCCCCACTGAGCAGGCAGATGACAGGCATAGCAGAGTGGACACGGACACAGTCCTGCTCTCCTCAATCAGATGGCCACCACCTGTCCGTTTTAAATGCAAAATAGGACCACCATCTGTCTGTTTTTGGCGGACAGGATCAGATCAGATGTCGGTGGGTGTCAGGGGACATGTGTCTGCTGACATCCACTTTTCCAAAGAGGACAATGCAATGTTTTATCAAGTCCGCCTGAAAAAACTGACAGGGGGGCCTGATTGGACTGCCCATGTGAAAGATATTATGTATTTAATTGCACAATGTTTTTAACACACCACATGAACTCAACAGGGCTAAAAGTGTTTTGCTGTTGATTTTAATTTGCATACATAGGTGGCTATGCTAGGCACCATAGACTGGGTCATTTGTTCTGCACATGGTGTACCTTTACTCGTAAGAAAAAAACAATAGTAGCGCACTACCATGCTAATAATTAGACAATAAATTTAAACATAACAAGTGAAGTGGACTAGTTAAAAGATTTGTATAAAGTCCCTTGTATAGTCCATATACAAAGTCCATCTATACTGTGCAGTGGCTGCTGGCTGAAAAAGTTCAAAGCAACTCTGCAGAAACAAATCCAAAAGAAGAAACAAGCAGATTCATCTGTTAGTGTAGTAAGTATGACAAAGTGCTTTAATTCACAAAAAAGGGCAGCTCACATAAATGTAGCTTGCACAGTATGTGTCACACAATAAATCCCACTGCTGAAGGAAGTTTCGCTCTATGTATATGTGCCTCTGTCGATGGATATCCTTGGCCACGCTGGAGGATCCCAGAGCCACCAAACAAAGCACTCAGGAAACCCATAGAGGCACGGCAATCTTAGAAAATGGTTGGCAATATAAAAAAAAAATATTTATAAAAAACAAATATGTACTTATCTACGTATCGAATTCAAAAGACCTTAAGGGTCCTGTATAAATAAAATATAATGGAATAAGAAGTGATTGGAATGTGTGAACAATAAAATTAGATAAAATAAATTATATTATGGAATTATATAGTTTGAGATATTGAAGTAATACTCTTAATATTATGAAAGTGGGATTCTTTTGGAACACTCAATCTGGCTCAATGGAAGGAATTCTCTTAAAATGTTGGTAGAGGAATTCCTTTAAAACACTCGCTCTGGGACAACAAATATTTATATGTGGTGCATTGTGTAAATAAATTACGAGGTTCATCCTTAAATGGAAGTATTAGATGAAAATAATAAATGGTCTTGGATTCAAGAGCACACAATAATCCATTTTATTATATATAGTTAAGATGGAACATAAGGTCACATACATATAATAACGTGTAAGATAATGGTGTGAACCTCCAACTCTTAATTAAGCCCTCCTGGATCCAAAGTATCCAGGGTGTAAATCCAAAAAGTCTCCCTTTTGCAGAGACGCTTGAATCGCTCTGCTCTTGGGCAACTACAAGGGACTGATTCAATGCCTCAAACGTTCAGGTCAGCTGAGGATTTTTTCATGGAAATCTAAGATGCGTTGGAACACTTAGCTTATGAGCACAGTCTTCTACAGAACAACAGTGCTCCCCAAATGTATTTCTAAGAGTTCTAATAGTATGTCCCACATAATGTAAGCCACACAGATAAGAGAGACAATAGATGACAAATTCAGAGGAGCAATTGTAAAAATCTTCCAATGTATAGTTTTTACCCTTGGTGGTAAATTATCTCTGTCCATGTTGGACATGCTTGCATGTGAGACACCTAAGCTTATGGCACTGGTACAATCCCTTGATGGCCAGAAACGTCAGAGGGGGACAAATAGTGTTGTTAACCGATTTGACCTTACTGGGGGCTATTCTGTTTTTGACATTACACGCCTTTATTTTAGGTGGGGATCTTCCAAAAGTATAGTCCAGTGTTTACTGAAGATATAATCAATGCTGTGGAAATGCATATGAAACTGTGTCGTAAATCCTAATGGAGGGTGAATTGGAGGGTGAAGGAGCCTCAGCACCCCTGATGTTGTCATCATCCCCCAAATAAAAGGAAACATCCTCATGAACCAGAGTTTGGGATTATCCTTTTTCAAAGAATTTTTGTTTGAGGAGGCTCCCATGAGAGACATAATCCTCATCCTGTAAACCTGTTTAACAGATTTTGGGCAGATAATAAAAGTAAGGGGACTTGTAGAGATCTCATTAAAGGAAGGCAGCCTGTGTTTTATTAATAATTATTTTACTACATGCCCTGTTAACCAATACATGTGTTTCTTCACTAAAATGAAGGAGGGGGTCTCTGCGGAGTTTAGTGTAGGTGTTCTGGTCAGGTCAGAGTAACCAAGTGGCTTCCTTTCAGTAATCCACCTTGTCTTGTACCACAATTCCCCCACCCTTATCTGCCTGTTTAATGACTATATCATAATTGTTGGACAGGTCATTAAGAGCATTTCTCTCTTTTGCAGTTTGATTAGAGTGGTATTGAGAAGAGCCAGAAGAATTTTTACACATGTGTTGAATTTCCAAATATACCACCTGGTAAAAGCTCTGTATGTAGGGGTCCTTTACATGAGTAGGATCGACAATGGATTTGTGTCAGAGCGCTGTATGCTGTATAGGAGGAGATGTGGGGAGGTGCTGTCTAAGTAATGATATATAATCCTCATCATCCTCTTGGTGAGCTAAACATGCTCTATCTAAATAAATATTGAATACTGACTGTTCCGTAGTGGAGTCGGGGCTGGATGCACTAATTAATCACTTAAGCCCCGTACCATTTGGCTGCCCAAAGACCAGAGCACTTTTTGCTATTCGGCACTGAGTCGCTTTAACTGACAATTGCGAGGTCGTGCGACGTGGCTCCCAAACAAAATTTACAACCTTTTTTCCCCACAAATAGAGCTTTCTTTTGGTGGTATTTGATCACCTCTACGTTTTTTTATTTTTTGCGCTATAAACAAAAAATAGTGACAATTTTGAAAAAAAACACAATTTTATTTAACTTTTTGCTATTATAAATATCCCCAAAAATATATAAAAAAATTATTTTTTCCTCAGTTTAGGTCGATACGTATTTTTCTACATTTTTTTGGTAAAATAAATCGCAATAAGCATTTATTGATTGGTTTGCACAAAAGTTATAGTGTCTACAAAATCGGGGATAGTTTTTATGGCATTTTTATTAATATTTTTTTTTTTTACTAGTAATGGCGGCGACATTATGGTGGACAGATCGGACACTTTTGGAACGATTTTGGGACCATTCACATTTTTACAGCAATCAGTGCAATTAAAAATGCATTGATTACTGTGTAAAAGTGACTGGCAGTGAAGGGCTTAACCACTAGTTGGCGCTGTAGGGGTTAAGTGTGTCCTAGGGAGTGATTCTAACTGTGGGGGGGAGGGGCTATATGTGACACGACACTGATCACCGCTCCCGATTACAGGGAGCTGTGATCAGTGTCAGTGTTACTAGGCAGAATGGGGAGATGCTTGTTAACATCAGCATTTCCCCGTTCTTCCTCTCCGTGAGACGATCGCGGGTATAACACTCACGGAGGTCGCGGCGGGTGCAAACCACTTCTTAAGGGGCAACGTACAGGTACGTTAATCTGCCTGTATGTGCCCTTCTGCCGACGGCAATCGGTTAACTTATCTTTAAGAGCTTAAATATTATAGTATCATTTTATAGTATTGTTTAAATTTCTCACAGATTTATTCAGGTCTACAAATAAGGCGATTGAGTTGGGGTGTGCAGATGGTGCAACATTCAATCCTATATTGGAAAGGACTTGTCCTGACTGGAGAGTGGATGGGTGGATTAAATTCTTCACAAGTCAGCCAGGGATCTCTGGGATCCACCA
>CM053036.1:103765494-103852739 GCA_028564925.1 Lithobates sylvaticus
TCCTAGTGAAGATAACATCAGCCTAGACTTAGAGGAAACAGAACAGACACCTCCTGTTAGCCCCAAACCAATTCCCAAAACTGAACGTGAACACAAACCCAAATCCCTTTATCCTGGGGAGGAGTTAGAGAGAATCAGAAAAGGGGATTGGGAGGTTCCTTATCCTTTATGAAGGGAAGGTGAGTCTCCTGTAATAGCCGTGAGGGCAGTGACAGCAGGAGACCGACGCCCATATGCACCTGTCACTGTATGGTGGGGGAAGTCATCTTCTCCTACACATGTAATGGCTTTAGTTGATAGCGGAGCCGAAGTTACACTTTTGCAAGGAAATCCTTCCCATCACAAAGGAGAATTGATTTATGTAGAAGGTTTGGGAGGGCAAACTACACCAGCAGTTAGGATACGGGTGAAATTGGCTATTGGCAAGGGATCAGGATTCATGACAAATGTTTTGGTTTCAGAGTTACCCGAAAATATTCTTGGGATGGATGTACTTCAAGGTCAGTCAATTCAGACTGAAAGAGGTACATTCACATTCGGGTATCCTGATAAAGCGTATCTGGTAAGGGCGGTGAAGGCTGTGGTCAGAGGTCATGCAAAATGGACCCCTGTCTACATTCCTCCACCAGAGAAGCCAGTCTGTCTCAAGCAGTACAGACTTCCTGGAGGCCACAAAGAAATTGGGGAGACTATTCAAGAACTATTAAGAGTAGGGATCCTTAGACCTGCTGTAAGTCCTTTCTCGTCTCCGGTGTTCCCAGTAAAAAAGCCTGATGGGACATATAGAATGACTGTGGATTACAGAGGTCTAAACAAAGTGGCACCTCCATTGAAGTCAGCTGTACCAGATATGATCTCAATTGTTGAAAAAATTGCTAAAGATGCAGGAGAATATCATGCTGTGATAGACCTGGCTAATGCTTTCTTTTCGATTTTAAAAGACCCAGAGTGTCAAGACCAGTTTGCTATGGTGTGGGACGGCCCCCAGTACACTTTCACTGTCCTTCCGCAAGGCTATCTTCATTCTCCAACGATTTGTCATGGACTGATTGCCCGAGATTTAAGCACCCTGAATTTGAAAATCGCTGTGTTTCACTACATTGTTGACATCATGATCTCTGGAACAAAGGAAGATGTAACTGAAGCTGTCAAGGACTTGCAAGACGTTTCCGGGCTCTCCGTGCGCACGCAGGTGCGCGGCGGGTACGCGCATGCGCGTTAGCGTGCGCGGCGGGTACGCGCATGCGCGTTAGCGTGCGCGGCGCGCGCGTGCACGTGCGCATGCGCGAGGGCGCAATTGGCGCCAAAACGGGCTTTAAAAGCCCAGCAGTGACACTCAGCCAGTGCTGTGTTGTCTCAGCTATCCTGTTGCCAAGTATCTGAAACCTGTCTGATCTGAACCACGATCTCCTGTTATCGACCCGGCTCCGTTTGACTACCCTGCCTTCTCCTATCCGACCCAGCCTGCCTGACTCTGCCTACATCTGCTTCTCGTTACCGACTCCTGCCTGCCTACCAACTCTGCCATTGCCTGCTACCCTCATCTGTTTGATCTGCTGTTGCCAACCCGGACTGTTTTGACATTGCCTTGCCTATTGCCATCTGTCTGATCTACCGGCTGCCTGGTTCTGTTGTGTCCAGCTTCATCATCCACAGCTGAAGTCTCACACCCTGCCACCTGTATACGGATACCTCTGGAGGACCTCCTTGTTGATCCCAAACACCTTCCTCTACAGACAAACCAGGCACTCCTACCCCACTGTGCTCACGTGACCACTGTCCCCATTCCAGTGGGCCGTGAACCAGCGTTGTATGAGAGGTCTTCTCCTACAAGTCAGGCTCTACGTCCAGGTACGTAACAGAAGCACTGCACCTGCTGATACATCACATGGAGAACAGAGGGTGGGCTATCAACAGAGACAAAGTCCAAGGACCTACCACAGAGGTGAAATTCCTAGGAATGATGTGGACTGGGCAACAGAGGAAAATTCCAGAGACAGTTGTGCAAACTATCCAGGCGCTGTCGCCCCCTACTACCAAAAAGGAGGCACAGAATTTCATTGGAGTTGTGGGGTTCTGGAGATCGTTCATCCCACATCTTGGACTGATTCTGAGGCCTATATATAATGTCACCCGGAAAAAGACTGAGTTCTCATGGGGTTCAGAGCAGCGGACTGCATTCCTGGGATTAGGACCCCTGAGACAAGGAGTACCATTTCAGCTGAATGTAGTGGAGCAGAATGGTACCATATCTTGGAGTCTGTGGCAGCCAAATGAAAAGAAAGGACTAAGAGCAATACCCATTGGATTTTGGTCCAAACAACTGACAGGGGCACAGAAGAGATACACGCCCCTAGAGAAGTACCTGTTTGGGGCCTACACAGCACTTCAACATGTAGAGACCATTACAGGAAAGGACACAGTCACCATCCATACTGCATTGCCAATAGCAGGATGGGTGAGAGATAATCGACTGATCACTAGGGCAGCTGTAGCCCAGTACCAGACACTGATGAAATGGAAGTGGTACCTTCAATAAAGAGGGGGTATTGCAGCTGGGGATGTTAGAGACATTTCAAAACAGTTGGCAGGGCTTGTTACTTTTACCAGCACCTGGCCAGAAGAAGAAATTCCTGTGCTGCAGTCATCCCCCATTCAAGAGGCTCCACCCTTTGAGTCTCTGTCAGAAGACATGAAGCAGTCAGCATGGTTCACTGATGGTTCAGCCATAGTCGCCTCGTCTGGGCGTAAATGGACAGCAGCAGCCTACAACCCAAGTACAGACACAGTCCTGCAGGAGACCGGAATTGGAGGGTCCAGCCAGTATGCAGAGTTGAAAGCTGTAGTGATGACTCTTCAGGAGGATCCTTCTTCCCATGTCACTATCTACACTGACAGCTGGGCGTTTTTTAAAGGACTGACATCTTGGATGCCCACGTGGAAGTCCAATGAATGGATGATTCATGGAAAGGTGGTGTGGGGAGGCAAGGAAGTCTGGGACTACATCTGGAAGGAAGCTCACTCGCGCACCATAAAAGTGGGGCATGTTGATGCACATGTGCCCCTAGTCCCAGACTTTGAGAACTATAACAGAGTTGCAGATGAAATCGCCAAAGTGAAGGCAGTTGTGCCAATTGATCCTGTCTTGATGAACTTGGCCAACTGGGCCCACAAGAAAGCAACATATGAATGGGCACAGCAGAGAGGCTTGCCTATATCCATGGACATGATAAAGACTGTAATAGGGAACTGTACAGTGTGTGGAGAAGTGCGACAATGGCCATTACAAAAGTACTCCACCGGGTCGATTAAGAGGGGTGAGAGGCCTGCAGAGATATGGCAGATTGACTTCATCGGTCCCCTGCCCCGGGGAAACAATGGACTGAGATATTGTTGCACTGCAGTGAACACCTATTCAGGACTTATGCTTGTTCATCCTTGCAAATGTGCAGATCAAGCCGCACCGCTTCAACTGCTACAGAAACTTGTCGTTGCTTATGGTTGTCCCAAGCAAGTCCAAAGTGATAACGGCTCACACTTCACCGGATCAACAGTACAGCAGTGGGCCAAAGATTCTGGAGTGTACTGGTTGTGCCACATCCCATACCATCCACAGGCAGTTGGTTTGATTGAAAGATACAACGGGCTATTGAAGGACCAGATACGCAAACTTACACCCACACATACACTAAGGGGGTGGGATTGGGTCCTCACACACGCAGTCATGTTGTTAAATTCTCGGCCAATAGCCAAAAGCACATCATATGAGAGGATGGTAGGGCCTGGGGCACAGATTCCACAGCTGGATTGCAGAGTTCAGTATTTATGAAAGGAAAAAAAAACAGGGCTTAACAGATACCATGTTACTGCTTCCCATGACATAGAAACCAAGAGTGACGTATCTGAAGCTGAAGCCTATCTAGGAATGAGAGGTAATCTGGCAGGAAGGTTTGAAGTTATATTTGCATTGGCAGATGAGCTTCAAGACAGTGGCCGGGACTCTGACTGGTTAGTGTATACTTCTCAGCAAGAGTGGAAAGTGAGGCTACATAACATAAAACCTTCCAAAATAAACAGCAGTAAACTCCTGGGAAATATTAGTATATTTCCTCTCCTCCCTATTGATGTTCTTTGGGAGGGTCAGAAGTGGGTACAGGCAGGGGGCAAAGTGTTAGTCGGATATCCAGGCAAGAAGCCATTTAGAGGAGAGATCGTAGCTGAAGGGCCTGGATCTACTGTTTATGTATTATTAGAAGGAACAGATAATCCGCTTTGTTTTACACTCCACAGGCTGTCTCCGATTTGATCCATAGGAAGACCAGAGAAAAGTGATTACAAGATGGAAAGAATGAGGGAAGATCGCAAGAGCTGTGGAGAGCAAGGCCTTTGATGTATTACAAGCCTGGACTTGTTTCTAAAGAACTTTAGAATGGACTTTCTAATGAACTTTTAAGTTAAAAGACTGAAACATCTTCTCAATGACAGAAATTGGAGGTGTTGCATTCAAGGAAAATGAATGTTTAGAATGAGTTTTATTAGTAATGAAGTGATTTTCTATATGGAGTCTGAAAGAAAAAAAAATCTAGGGCGGAATGTGTTGCGTTTGTAAAAATAAGATTTTTTTTAACATCAGACATAACATTACATTGGAGAATATTACAAGTTTAGTTGATCAGATTACTGCCAGTCTTCTGGTTTGAGTAGAATTCTCAAACAAATGCTGTTTTTATACAATGGTGCTAGATAACATTCTTGTATTCAAATTGACAGTTTGAAGAGGCTATTGTCTCGTCAGCTACAGTAAACAGGTTGAGAGTGTCTCTCAAACTGTTAGAATTACTGTTATATTAATGACATGATTGGTTTGAGTAGACAAAGGGTAGATTAGGAACAGTCCATTGATCCTAATGCTACAGTAAACAGGTTGAGAGGGTCTCTCAAACTGTTAGAATGACTGTTATATTAATGACAGGATTGGTTTGAGTAGACAAAGGGTAGATTAGGAACAGTCCATTGATCCTAATGCTACAGTAAACAGGTTGAGAGGGTCTCTCAAACTGTTAGAATGACTGTTATATTAATGACAGGATTGGTTTGAGTAGACAAAGGGTAGATTAGGAAAAGTCCATTGTTCCTAATGCTACAGTAAACAGGTTGAGAGGGTCTCTCAAACTGAAAAGAATGACTGTTAGTCGGTTGTTATGGAAACAAGTTTATAAACATTAACTTTGGTCAACAAACTGGGACAAATAAAATGGATGAGTAGAGACACAGAGGGAGACTGGAACACATTATGCTGTAACATCAGGACTAAGGATGAGCCCGGTGTTCGATTCGAACCCATGTTCGAATCGAGCACCGGGTGTTCGCTCGCTCGGCGAGCCCAGAACTATTGGGGCCGCTCGCATCAAATTCGTGTGATGCGAGCGGCCCCGCAATGCATTGCGGCCCGCGCAGTGCAATGCTGGCTGATGATTGGCCAAGCATGCACTGTGACCCCGCATGCTTGGCCAATCACAGCGCCGGCAGCGAGGAGAGCCATAATTGGCTACAGGCAGGATGCCTGTAGCCAATTATAGCTCAGGGGCTTTAGTACACGCCCCACGGTATAAGAGGCCGCCGCGCCGGCGGCCTCGCATATTATGTTTCAGTCAGTGTCAGCGTGTCAGTGTGCTGCTGACAATATGTGCTTTATTTCTGGGGATATGTGTGTGCGTGCTGTTAGAACAGCATTGCAGTATCACATCTGGGGGGTGTCTATAGGTGGCCTGTGAAGGGGGGCAGGTTTCCTGTGCTTAGAACTTTCCCTGCAAAAAAGTGTCATTTTTGCAGGAAAAAAGCTATTTAAAATCACTCGCGGCTAATGAATTGATGGCTCCTGTAACACAGAGAACTGTCATTCATTAATAAAAAACAAAAAAAAAGCGTAGGGGTCCCCCCAAATTCAATAACCAGGCCCTTCAGGTCTGGGATGGATATTAAGGGGAACCCCAGCCAAAAAAAAAAAAAAAAAAATGGCGTAGGGTCCCCCTCAAAATCCATACCAGACCCTTGAGGTCTGGTATGGATTTTAAGGGGAACCCTAGCCAAAAAAAATGGCGTGGGGTCCCCCTCAAAATCCATACCAGACCCTTATCCGAGCACGCAACCTGGCAGGCCGCCCCCCCCGCCTGAACCATACCAGGCCACAGGCCCTCAACATTGGGAGGATGCTTTGGGGGTCTAAGACCCCCAAAGCACCTTGTCCCCATGTTGATGAGGACAAGGGCCTCTTCCCCACAACCGTGCCCGGTGGTTGTGGGGGTCTGCGGGCGGGGGGCTTATCGGAATCTGGAAGCCCCCTTTAACAAGGGGACCCCAGATCCCGGCCCCCCCCTGTGTGAAATGGTAAGGGGGTACAAAAGTACCCCTACCATTTCACCAAAAAAGTGGCAAAAATTGTAAAAATGACAGGAGACGGTCTTTGACAATTCCTTTATTAAAATCTTCTTTCTTCTTTCTTCATCCTTCGGTTTCTTCATCTTCTCCTTCCTTCATCTTCTTCCATCTTCTTCTTCCATTTTCTTCTTCCTCCGATCCGCTTCTTCTTGCGCTGGTCTTCTCGTCCTTCTCGTCCGGCATCTTCTTCCGTCGGCGTCGGTGTCTCTGTCTCTTCTTGGGCCGCTCCGCGCAATGGGAGGCTCCCGCTGTGTGAGGCTCCGCTCCGTCTGACAGGTCTTTTATAATGGAGGGCACCTGGTGACCCCGCCCCCTCTGACGCACAGGGACGTCATGGGGAATTCCATGATGGCTTTCCCCATGACGTCAGAGGGGGGCGGGGTCACCAGGTGCCCTCCGTTTTAAAAGACCTGTCAGATGGAGCGGAGCCTCACACAGCGGGAGCCTCCCATTGCGCGGAGCGGCCCAAGAAGACACCGACGCCGACGGAAGAAGATGCCGGACGAGAAGGACGAGAAGACCAGCGCAAGAAGAAGCGGATCGGAGGAAGAAGAAAATGGAAGAAGAAGATGGAAGAAGATGAAGGAAGGAGAAGATGAAGAAACCGAAGGATGAAGAAAGAAGAAAGAAGATTTTAATAAAGGAATTGTCAAAGACTGTCTCCTGTCATTTTTACCATTTTTGCCACTTTTTTGGTGAAATGGTAGTGGTAGGGGTACTTTTGTACCCCCTTACCATTTCACACAGGGGGGGGCCGGGATCTGGGGGTCCCCTTGTTAAAGGGGGTTCCAGATTCCGATAAGCCCCCCGCCCGCAGACCCCCACAACCACCGGGCACGGTTGTGGGGAAGAGGCCCTTGTCCTCATCAACATGGGGACAAGGTGCTTTGGGGGTCTTAGACCCCCAAAGCATCCTCCCAATGTTGAGGGCATGTGGCCTGGTACGGTTCAGGCGAGAGGGGGGGCCGCTCTCGTCCCCCCCTTTTCCTGCGGCCTGCCAGGTTGCGTGCTCGGATAAGGGTCTGGTATGGATTTTGAGGGGGACCCCACGCCATTTTTTTTGGCTAGGGTTCCCCTTAAAATCCATACCAGACCTCAAGGGTCTGGTATGGATTTTGAGGGGGACCCTACGCCATTTTTTTTTTTTTTTTTTTTGGCTGGGGTTTACCTTAATATCCATCCCAGACCTGAAGGGCCTGGTTATTGAATTTGGGGGGCCCCCTACGCGTTTTTTTTTTTTTTTCATTTTTTTTTTTTTTTATCAATGACTTTTTTTTATGAATGAGTTTCAATGAATCACTGTTCTCTGTGTTACGGGAGCCGTGAATTAACATTAGCCGCGAGTGATTTTAAATAGCTTTTTTACTTTCAAAAATGACACTTTGCGCAGAGACAGTTCTAAACACGGGAAACATGCGCCCCTTCACAGGCATACTATAGACACCCCCCAGGTACGAAATTTAAAGGAATATTACACTTTTATTGTTTCAATTTAAGCATTATTAAAATCACTGCTCCTGAAAAAACGGCCGTTTTTAAAAAAAAAAATTTGCATTGATACATGTCCCCTGGGGCAGGACCCAGGTCCCCAAACACTTTTTATGACATTAACATGCATATTAGCCTTTAAAATGAGCACTTTTAATTTCGAACGTTCGCATCCATTATAACTAATAGGGTTCTAAAGCTCGCACGGACTTTAGGTCCGTTCGCGGGTTCTGGTGCGAGCCGAACGGGGGGGTGTTCGGCTCATCCCTAATCAGGACACATCATCATGCTTTGAAGACCAGAAGCCACTCATGATAGAAGGACAGAACCTGGTCTCCAAGAAAAAATATTGCCAATGGAGATCATGAACATACAGTAACAGAAGTTAAGTAACCCTTTAAATGTATTTGTACTGTTAGACCTTAGGCTGTTCTATTTTCTAGGCATTTTGCTTGTTATAGATATCTGTCAGTCTTGTATTGTATTCCTAAGATTGTAATAGTTTTGTACAGCAGCTTTGTATAGTAAAAAAAACACATCTATACACTGCAGAAGTCTCAGCTTCCTTGTTATACCACAGAGTAACCTTGCTAGATAGACGCAAAGCAAAACACTCTCCCATCACTTATTACCACCCCTCATTCATCCCTCCCCCCTCCCCATCCACACCCTAATCTCCATATAACTAGGGTTAATCCACCTCTAACCATGATTTCCACAATCTCTCATATTCCTTTATGTTTCCCCTCTTACTATATATCAATTTTTCCTTCCATATCGTATCTTTTATGACATTCATCCATTCTCCCACCTTCAAGGGGGCTATTGCTTGCCACTTCTGTGCAATCAACTTTCTTGCTTGAAACAAGCATCTGATTATTGCAGTCTGTGTATCTCCTGGGAATATATTCCTTTCTATATGCCCTGTCTTAACCTCTATCTATAGAGATGTCCCAAAAACAGAATTTATTTTGTTAACTATCTCCCTCCAATATCTGTGTAATTTGGGGCATCTCCAGATCATGTGCACCAGGTCTCCCTTTGCATCCCCACATCTTGGGCATTTCACATTTGGTCTTCTTCCAAACATAAACATTTATAAATGAGTATAATATGATCTATGTACCAGAAATAAGTGGGATACAATCAGGGCTGGTACTGGGGGGACGGCATGGGCAGCTGCCCTGGGCAGAGTGATTTCCTGTGGGAAGAGGGCGCAGTTTGCTGGGTACAACTGTTCCAGCATAGAACATGCTACCGAATGTAACAGGCAGAGATCAGCTTTCTCCCTGCATGTAGGCTACATCGTAGCACTAGACCCGCCCCCTGCCTGCACAGTACACTGTACTATGGTCTGAGTGACAGGAGACTGGAGCAGGCAGGCACATCAGGTTGGGAAGGCATCAGTTGTCCATGCTTTCTTGATTAACTTTTTTGCTCCTCTCCTTGCCTGGACAGCGGCTTCTCTCCTCCCTCTCCAGTCATCTCTATCTCTCTCCTGCCTTATCTCTCACAGTGTCCTGATGTCTGTCCATATCTCTCCCTGCTCCGGACATCTCAGACCCCATTACTCCTCTGTATAGTGCCCCCCCCCCCCCCCATTGCTGCACTGCCAAAACTGAGTGGTGTTCTCTCCTCTGTCTCTCAGCTAACAGGTAACATTTTCAGGCTTCATATCTCTGTTCATTGCTGTGAAGACAACTGTTCTTTCACATTCTATTGTTAGTACATGCACATTCACAAGTGGTGCAAACAATGCGTCTCCCATGCAGGGCTGTATCCCCATGCCAGCAACCCATTCATTTCTACTGGGACATAAGGCTGCATGGACACAGCCGCTGTATCCTAATATGACATACAGGTTCGGTTCCCAATAGAAGTAAATAGGAAGCTGGCACAGGAATGCACACACTGTACTGCTAAAAGAGAGCCCTGAAAAAAAATATGTTCTGTAGGGATTTAGAAAATCTTAAGATCAAAAAAGTAAGGGACTCTCAACAAATAAAAAGAGGCATCCTATCCTTGGAACAGAGGAATGACATAGTGATTCGCCCGGCAGATAAGGGTGGGGGACTGGTGGTAATGAGCAAAGTTTATTATCAAGCGGAAATGATGAGGTTATTGAATGATCAAGAAACATATCAAGCACTTTATGGTGACCCTATGTTCACATTTAAAAATAAATTGCATTTATTGATTGAAAAAGGCAAGAATATGGGGATTTTGAACCCTAAGGAAGCATCTTAACATGACCCCTTATATTGTAGGACTCCTATAATATATTTTTTGCCGAAATTACACAAAAATGCTGAACAGCCACCAGGACGACCGATCGTCAATGGAATAGATTCTGTTTCATCATGATTAGGTCAATATCTGGACTTCTTCCTACAGCCTCTTGTCGTTAAAATGAAAGCTTACTTACGTGATACCAAGCAAATAATACAGATTCTTGATAAATTACATTGCTCTCCCAGTAGTATACTTATTACTGCAGATGTAGGGTCATTACACACTATTATAGACCATAATGCAGCAATGGCTTCAGTGAAATGGGCCCTGGCCGAAACTGACTTATCTGAAGATCATGTCCAATTCCTATTGGAAGGTTTGGATTTTTGTTTACTTAATAATTATTTTTGGTTTGATCGTGATTATTTTTTACAAATACGTGGTGTTGCGATGGGTACCCGCTTCGCTCCCAGTGTGGCTAATTTATTTATGGCCCACTGGGAGGAGGAAGTGTTTTTTCACGATCGCCCGCCGCAACTATCATGTTACAAGCGGTACATTGAGACTTGGTAATGATATAGGATGGTGACATGCCTAGTCTACAGTCATTTATGGATAAATTAAACAGTAACGATAAGAACATTAAATTAACATGGACTCTAGATCAGCAACAGATCACTTTCCTTGACCTGGAAATTTTTAAAAAAGATAACAAATTCCAGACGAGGAACCATTTTAAATTGACTGATCAAAATGCTTACATCCCTCTAAATAGCTGTCATCATCGCCTATGGCTTTGTAATATTCCTAGGGGACAATTCATCCGTCTCCGAAGGAATTGTACCTCAGAAGATGAGTTTTTAACCCAGTCCCAGGTTTATCTAAACGTTTTAAGGAAAGGGGATATACCCAATCAGTGATAGATTTAGAAATTGAAAGGGCAAGAACCACGGATAGGACACTTATTGTGGCAGATAAGATTATTAATTCTGACACTAAAGATAATTCTCAAGGGTTCAAGATGATTATGGATTACAGTATACAACATAAAAATTTTTAAAAAATAGTTGCTAAGTACTGGCCCATTTTTAAGTATGATCAAATACTTGGACCTTCTCTTCTGGATCGTCCAGAATTTATCTATCGGAAGGCTCCCTCCTTGAGAGACTGTCTGGCACCGGGTGTAATTGACCCACCCAAGAGAGGAGAAAATAAGTTATTTAATTTTTTATCCGGTTTTTACGCATGTGGTAGATGTGCGACTTGTAAACACGCTAAAAACAACATTAAGAGACAGAAAGATTTTATTGCAAATACCACTGAGAAACAGTATGTGATCAAAGATCTCATTACATGTACCTCAGTAGGTGTTGTCTATAGAGCAGGGCTCAAAATTTCAAGTCCTGAGCTACTAGCCAGACCTTAAGGGTTACTTGCCACCAGTTGCCCCGCCCAACCCCTACCCTGCCCCGCCCCTAAACCCGCCCTCATAAATTATCTCATTAAATGACACCTTTAATGTTTTATGCAATTAAGTTATAAAAATATTAACAACCTTAATGTTAATGCAGCCTGTGTCCCCCCCATGTGCAGCCTGTGCCCCCCCTATGTGCAGCCTGTGTCCCCCCCCATGTGCAGCCTGTGCCCCCCCCTATGTGCAGCCTGTGTCCCCCCCATGTGCAGCCTGTGTCCCCCCCCCATGTGCAGCCTGTGTCCCCCCCCATGTGCAGCCTGTGTCCCCCCCCATGTGCAGCCTGTGTCCCCCCCATGAGCAGCCAGTGTCCCCCCCATAAGCAGCCAGTGTCCCCCCCATGAGCAGCCAGTGTCCCCCCCCCCATGTGCAGCCAGTGTCCCCCCCATGTGCAGCCAGTGTCCCCCCCATGTGCAGCCAGTGTCCCCCCCATGTGCAGCCAGTGTCCCCCCCCATGTGCAGCCAGTGTCCCCCCCCATTTGCAGCCAGTGTCCCCCCCATTTGCAGCCAGTGTCCCCCCCATTTGCAGCCAGTGTCTCCCCCCCTTTGCAGCCAGTGTCTCCCCCCCATTTGCAGCCTGTGTCTCCCCCCCATTTGCAGCCTGTGTCCCCCATGTGCTGCCTACCTGTGGAGGAGAAGAGAGGAGAGCTGCCACTGGGAGATCACAGCAGGGAACATTCAGACTTTTGTTTCATAAGCTGTGAGTGTTCCCCCGCGGCGCGCCGTCACATAAGCTCCTCCCCTTGTCCGGGGAAGTTTGATACAGGTCACCCGTCCTAGGATTGGACGGGTGATCTGTCTATCAAAGTCCCGGAAAAGGGGAGGAGCTTATGTGACGGCGCACGGCGGGGGAACACTCACAGCTTATGAAACAAAAGTCTGAATGTTCCCTGCTGTGATCTCCCAGTGGCGGCTCTCCTCTCTTCTCCTCGCCAGCCCTCAAAAATCACTCGCAAAATGCGAGTGTGCGAGTGTAATTTTTGAGGGCTGCTATAGAGCATTACATGTGCATGTGGGAGAACATACATCAAACATCAAACGTGGTATAAAAACGCATAGCGTGTCCAGACATTTTCGTAATTGTCATCAAAGGGACACCAAGTGTCTCAAGTTCTGGGGAATAGAAAAGGTTCCAAGACATTGGAGAGGAGGACAATATATACGCCAACTTAGCCGTAGAGAATCCTTCTGGATCTATGAGACAAAAGTAATGGCACCTGCTGGGTTGAATGTAGACATTGATCTTAATTGTTTTATTTCTAATAGATAATTTTAATAGGGATCTTTTAATATTTTATCGCATTTTTATCTATATATATTTTTATATATATTCATAATTTTTATATTTGGAATTTACTGTCTCTTATTCTGAATATAATAAGTTTACATTTTATATATTCTTTTTACATTTTCATCTATCTTCAGTTTATATGTGTATGTATCAGATGTATATATTGTGCATGTATTATAAATGAGTTTGGTTATTCATTTATTTATTTATGTCAATTATTTGTATTTTGTTGTGGTATCCAACTTATAGATGTCCGTGGGATGATGTCATTCGAATAAGAATTTTTTTTCTATTTTTCAAATGAATTTTTTACCAAATGAATTTTTTATTTTAAATGATTCATTTTTCTAGTGTGGAGTGCCCCTTTAATCACACCCTATAGTTTTGAAGTAGTGATCCTTAGTGCAAATTTTATATTTTTTATATAACATAGTATTGTAGAGGAATTTTGCCTCCAGTACTTGCGTGGTATAGGGTTTTTTTAGTATTAGATATATTTTCATTGCCCTCCATACTGTTTGTGTCATCTCCGCTTTCTAGCAGTGTATACTGCATGAACCATGGGGAGTGTTTTGCCTGTGATCGCTGCTGTGATTGGACAGCCGTATCGTGGGATCCGATTGGTTTACAAGCGGTTGCTATGGCATTATTTATCTCGAGCGGGCCGTCTCCGTGCTACCCTGCCCCACGCTGAAGAAGTCCCGCCTTGGACATAACGCGTACGGGGGTCAGGGAGCACGAGTGACGTCACCCGCGACCATCTTTGTTGTATACACACACAACGCCGGCACTCGGCTCTGAGTGCAGAAAAATGTGAGTGTTCTTTTTGTTCTTTTTGGTGCAATAAAATTATTTATACATGCAGAGAGCACTAGATCGTTCTTTTTGTTTCCTATATATGTGGACTGCTCTGGACATGGTGTATGTTGGCTGAAACTGGAACTGAGATTGCTGCTTATTTGCCACTGTCAGCGCTGCTGTTTACTGCTTTGTGACCTGTCTCAGGTCGAAGCAGGGAGGTGAGAGGCCACCCTATTTTTGGTGAAGGGACCACTAGCACTCAGTTTTGGAGTTATCCTGGCTTGTAATTACTCCACTGGAGGAATTAGACGTGTGTTCTTTTCTGCACTTGCACTTTATTTGGAACTTTTAAATAATTTCTGTGACTATTTGCAACTTATTTATTTATTTATGTTTTTGCGGTGCACTATTCTACTTTAAAAAAAAAAAAAGAGAGCCCTGCACAGGACACACATGTCTGCACCACATGTGAATGGACCCTAAAGAACTCATGTACATGGATGCTTGGTGGGCTCCCCAGGCATAAGAAAACAACAGGGATTTTACACAGGAGCTAATAAAGCTGGCCATAGATGGATGGATGTGCTCAGTTTTTTTTATCGGACATGGACTGATAAATACAATAAAAAAATGATCCATACACTATCTAAGCTGATTGTACAATATCTTTTGGATCTACCACCAACTATGTAGTACAAAGGCCTGCCTGATTGGATAGTACAATTAATTGTTTAGGTTTGTCCATATATTACAAAGTTTTGGAAAAAATCTAAAGGAGATTGTACAATCTCTGCACAATCAGATTGTATAGTGTATGCTTACCTACAGCATAGTGTTCTTGTGCATGAGTACTAACAATAACAAATGTTTTCCCTGGTATCTTTATAACACCTAGATATCGTTAACACCCTGACACATTGTATAAAGCTGGGTACACACTGGGGTTTCGCCAATACCTGTTTTGTACAATGCAAAGTGGTCCAAGGAGGAGGCATTGTAAGTCTCTTTAATATTATCGAGGGAGGGCAATTGATCATTAGTCACTAGATCCTGAAGAGGGCTTAGGTTTAGATAGATCTTTTTTTACATGTGGTTTCAGGCACCGCTCCTATGTGAACCCAGGCTGAAGTCACTATGACAAGCTTAGGCTCACACAGGAACTCTGTGGGAAACCACATGTGATTCGCACAGGAATAATACCCTATTGTATGCAATTCTTTACAGTGGGATTTGAGCACATTCATTTTGTATGCTCTCAAATCACAATGTAATATTGGTTTTAGGTATCAGAGCATTTGAATGAGTACAAGTACTCGTGCAAATGCTTAGTATCAGCACCAATATCTGTATCAGTGGGCTGAACATATCCATGCATCCACTCAAACAAGGTGGATGGGGGAATCCCCCCTCTGTGCTGTTGTACTCTGATAGCAGGACTCCTCCACTGTCAGAATGCAATGATCAGCACTGCAGCCCGCAGATTGGAGGAGGTTTTCAAGCAGGACCAAGATCAGCTTCAATTAGTTATAGAGCACCATTTACAATCTTCAAACATCACCCTTGGGCAGCCAAGTTACTCATTAGTTACCAATCACAAATGTAAATAGTAATACTAAAGCTCTCCGCTATCCACAACCATCACATATGTTTTTGTGTGCTGCAAATGCTTCTACTAGCTCAGCCCCCTGCTCTGCGCGGGGGGGGGGGGGGGGGGCTCATTTTGGCATCTCTATACAATCTTTACCGGCTCTATACATCTGTGCCAGACAATGGATACCACTTCATTCCCATTCCTCAATTTTCCCCATCGCCTTGAGTTCCTCTAAGTTTTCATTGTCCCATGAAGGGGAGAATTCAGAAAACCTGTTGTAACCTAATAGGACCTTGATGGTTTCCCAGCTTTTTACCAATAATTGCACTGTGGGACACCCAGAACAAAAAGAATCCACCTCAACTGCCATATCATGACTAGTATCTGCCAACACCAGTCCCCTTCTTGTATCCCCCCCACTGACAAGTTGCTTCCTCTCATATGCTGCATTTGTGCCGCAAAGAAGTAACTTCTCGGGTGTGGTAATGCTAATCCTCCTTCCTCTCTCAGTAGCTGCAGTGTTCATCAGCGTTCTAGCCAAAACATTTTTCCAGATCAACGCTCTAAAGATACTATCAATTTTATTGAACCAATGCTTTGGGACCCAAACTGGGGAATTATGCAACAGATACAAAATCTGTGGCATCCAAATCATTTTAATTAAATTACAGCGTCCAGGCAGGAGAGGGGGAGCCGGCTCCAAACCCCAACATTTCTGTTTTAATTTAGTCATGAGTGGGACTATATTACTAGCTATATAATGTCTTGGATCTCTTGTAATGTAAATTCCTAAATACCTAATTTTGTTTACTACCCTTACTTGAGATATCTGTTGCGGTAGAGGATCTCTTAGAGGATCTATTGGCAGGAGTACAGATTTTTTTTCCAGCTAATTACTAGCCCAAAGTCTCTGATTATGTTCATTGCGGCTCCCAGGGAGGTCTGCGTATCTCCCAGAAACAGCAACACGTCATCTGCATATAACGTGACCTTCTCTTCTCCTATTGTCCTCCTAAATCCCTGTACCCCTGGGGAAGATCTTATGGCAATGGCCAGTGGCTCCATTGCATGGGCAAAGAGCAGGGGCAATAATGGACAGCCCTGTCTCATCCCCCTGGCCACCTGGAACCACGCGGAACACTCTCCATTTATTCTCACTTTAGCCCTGGGTGCCTCATATAATGTTCTAATCCATCAAACAAAATTGGGGCTGAATTGGAACTCCGCTAATACCTACCAAAGATAATGCCATTCAAGGCTAACAAAAGCCTTAATCTTGTCAATTGACAGGGTGGCCCTTGTCCCCTCATTTTCCATCGGTAACTGGAGGTTTAAGTATACCCGTCTTATATTCGCGCTTGTAGCTCTGTCTGGTATAAACTCGTACTGGTCCAGGTATATACGTTTTAGATTATGCTACTTAACCTTACCGCTAACACCTTTGCTTGCATTTTTACATCTGAACATTGTCATGACTCTGCAGTAATACTTTCATGCCCTGTCTGTCTCTTACCTGGTCTGTGTATCAGCCTTAGGGCTTGCACTCTCACACCTGCATGGTTAACCGCTTGCCGACCGCCTCACGCAGATATACTGTGGCAGAATGTCACGTACAGGCAAACTAGCATACCTGTACATTGGCCTTTAAAAGGCGGCCTAAGAGGATAAGAGGATACCCGCGATCGTCTCACGGAGAGGAAGAACGGGGAGATGCTAATGTAAACAAGCATCTCCCCATTCTGCCTATTGACTGTGTCACTGATCTCTGCTCCCTGTGATTGGGAGCAGAGATCAGTGACATGCCACATGTACCCACGCCCCCCCACAGTTGGAAACACTCCCCAGGACACACTTAACCCCTTAATTGCCCCCTGGTGGTTAAGGTGTCATTTACACAGGAATCAGTGCATTTGTATAGCCCTGAAATGAAAATGGTCCCAAAAATGTGTCAAAAACGTCCGATGTGCCCGACGTAATGTTGCAGTTACGATAAAAATCGCTGATCACCGCCATTACTACAAAAAAAATTATTAATAAAAATTAAAAAAATTATTAATAAAAATGCCATAAAACTATGTCCTATATTGTAAACGCTATAACTTTTGTGCAAACCAATTAATAAATGCTTATTGCATTTTTTTTTACCAAAATATGTAGAAGAATACGCATCAGCCTAAACTGAGGGAAAAAAATGTTTTTTTATATATTTTTGGGGGATATTTATTATAACAAAATGTAAAAAATAATGTGTTTTTTTTCAAAATTGTCGCTCTTTTTTGTTTATAGCGCAAAAAATAAAAACCGCAGGGGTGATAAAATACCACCAAAAGAAAGCTCTATTTGTGGGAAAAAAAAAGACGTAAATTTTGTTTGGGATGTGTGATAAATACTAAAGCGCTGATAAAATATAAAAAAAAAAAAATACCTCAATAAATATTAATAAGATAACTAAATGATGTGCTGCAACCAATAACAGTGTTCCCACACTTAAAATATCATTAAAAAAAGTAAACAAAATTAGTACAAATGCGCAAACTAGTGCGCAAAATCAACCTTAAAAATATTGATAGATCTTAATATAAATAAATATAATGCAGTGTTCTAAACTGCCAAAACCAGTGACAAATGTTTAAATATCTTGTGTTCAAATAAATATTGTGCACTGTGTGTTAATTCCAAACTCGTTATGTGGTAAGTAAATAAATAAATAATATTTATGCTCCAGAAGGAAGAAATTACCCTGGAACTTTAAATGAATGCGTGTACAATGTGTGCAGTGATTCAATCAGTGCATAGAATTGGACAGAGTGCTGATGGGTCCACATACACCAGCCAATCTATTCCTATTTGATTGGCTTAATTGCATTCAGACTGGGGCAATGGCAAAAAGCAATGCCTCCTGAGAAATCCACTAGCAAATAGAAACAAATCTGTAAATGACTCCAGACTATTAATACATTACTAATGCTGATATCAAATCACATATATAGAGATCGCATATAAGTAAATGAAAAAAGAAAAAGAGAGAGAGAAAAACTTCCCTTTTCCTTATAGGTGTTGGGAAGATTTCATATGCCGTGAGCGCTTCTATTTTTCAGATTCTCTTGATGTTATATTCCTCCGGTATTTAAATGAAATAGAAAGCAACACAAAAACATTCCATTGCGCAGCTCTGCGTATATACACTCAAGTGAATTGGTATATCATTTAACCACTCACATGTACCCAGTGTGTATCTCGTGGATGCTATCGCAACAGTCAGGCTATTCTGGGCTGTCAGCCCTGCTCCTCCTCACTACACTCGTGTGTTGTGGGCTACTCTTGTATCTTACACAACGTCACTAGGCTCCTCCTCCCGACGCGCTGCGTCACAGGTCACGTGACTTTTTCAAGGGATGTCATCCAAAACAGTTAATTAAACCCTTCACTGTTTCATCTATATACAAAAAAAATATGTTTTTGTTTGCGATAAAATTTAATGCGCGTGCCCCTATAGTGGGCAGGCGGAATTGATTTGGGTACTTTCCTTGGTTAGCTTACTTAGTAGAAGTATATTACTACTAATGGCTGGGTTTAGTATTCTTTTACAATGTGGAACTTACATCCTCAATTTGTATAATGTAATACACATCCACAATTAGGTCAGAACAACTCAAATTTGACATTGTTCTAGTCCTTTGCCACTTCATCCAAAACAACAACAACAAAAAGAATTTGGCTCTAGTTACAATTTCAGTACTATTGTAGAATTACCAGAAGTCTATTATGTACAATCTAAAACGAGGCTAAAAAGCACTGATTTTCTTTTTAATATTTATAGAAAATACAATTGTGGATGATACTAATAATGTTTTTTTTTTTTTTTTTCCTTTTTAACTTATTCCACTGACACAATTTTATATTTTAAAACTAAAGTGAATTATTTGATACATCATTAGGAAGAACTTTTTTATCATTATTATTTTACTTCCAGTCATCCTAACTTAAACAGACTAGAATATGCTTTACAGACTGAGAATAAAAATCAACTGAGTTATATATATATGATAGTTTATTAATTACAAGTCAAATTTGAATATGTTAAGATCACTTTTTTAGAGGTCTCAAGCAGATTCTTTAATAAGCTTTCAGCAGCTTTGAAAATTCAGTTTTGAAATAAATCAATGTAGGTATATGCTATGACTTGATTTAGAAACTAATTAATGAAGTTTAAATTATAATACAGGATTCTTTTTGATCATTGTAAAAACACAACATTTGAAATGCCTGCACATTTATCCATTTATTAAAAGAAAATTACCAATATGCATGTCAAAAGACACGGAAAAACTACCGACAAGAAGTTAATACACAATATGAGATTAAAAGGACTGAAATTAAATTGATCTACTGACATAACATTAACTAAAAGCAACTTTATAAGTTTCACATTTCTAAACACAATAGGCTGTGTAATTCGTCTTGTCAATAGACATATTAAAATAGATTTTGCTCTGTGATGTTTCAGACAATACGTTGCTCCTTTGAAAGCTTGCAAAACAACTCATTAATTTCAAATAATTAAAATTGTAAAATGAAGCAATAGCTTTTAATGTATAGATATTTACCACAAGAAAGAAAAATGCAGAGATTTTATTGCTTTGTATAAATTGCTATTTCATATGGGACAAATGGCCCATGATATACTTTAAAATATGTATAGCACTGGCTGGTGTCCCCTATAAAGCACAGCCACACAGCCTGGACACAGCCTGCATTTTCACACTCATGGGAGTCTTGAATGGTATGGCAAGGCAGACGCCTCCTGTCCTTTAAGCATTGACACAAGCAGTAACACAGTTACAACAAGCATTCACCAGGATGCAAAGATCTATAGTGCAAGTGACAGAAAGTAGTGCTGGGATGCACCATCAATTCTCAGAGGGACACAGAGAAACCCAACCCTGAGTGAGGTGCCTCCAACCAAAGGGTGGAATAAAAGATATGGGAGAAGCTTCTGTTGCTGCCAAAAACAATTCAAATAAAATGAGAGTTGTGGCTGAGCCATGCTGTATGTGCCTATGGATGAACACAACCAGGCTCAGGAGGGAACCTGCACAAGTGCCACCATAGCACACAGCTTGCAATGGGGGCACTCGGAGAAGAGAAGTAAAGGACAGTCCTGGTGGGGGATCCCCGAAGAGGATGAAAGGGGCCGCACTGTGCAATACCATTGCACAAACAAGTAAATATAATATATTTCTTTATTTATTTTATTAAAGAAAAAAATATGCCTTTACAACCACTTTAAATAGTTCTGTCAAAAGCCTCGTGGAAGCTCCTTAAAGTTTTTCCAAGGCTAATGTTCCTGGAGGTTATCAGCTTTAGTAGCACAGGAAGCTGGCCAGATTTCTGGAACGATCAGCGGGTAATATTTTATGCCTATTTCCTAAATATAGTAAACTGCTGTTAATTGTACAGTATCTCACAAAAGTGAGTACACCCCTCACATTTTTGTAAATTTTTATTATATCTTTTCATGTGACAACACTGAAGAAATGACACTTTGATACAATGTAAAGCAGTGAGTGTACAGCTTGTATAACAGTGTAAATTTGCTGTCCCCTCAAAATAACTCAACACACAGCCATTAAGGTCTAAACCACTGGGAAAGTGAGTACACCCCTAAGTGAAAATGTCCAAATTGGGCACACATTGGCAATATTTTGTGTGGCCAACATTATTTTCCAGAACTTCCTTAACCCTCTTGGGCATAGAGCTCACCAAAGCTTCACAGGTTGCCACTGGAATCCTCTTCCACTCCTCCATGATGACATCACAGGGCTGGTGGATGTTGGAGACCTGCGCTCCTCCACCTTCCATTGGAGGATGTCCCACAGATGTTCAATAGGGTTAAGGCCTGGAGACATGCTTGACCAGTCAATCACCTTTACCCTCAGCTTCTTTAGCAAGGCAGTAGTCATCTTGGAGGTGTGTTTGTGGTCATTATCATGTTGGAATACTGCCCTGCGGCCCAGTCTCCCAAGGGAGTGGATCATGCTTTGCTTCAGTATGTCACAGTACATGTTGACATTATGGTTCCCTCAATGAACTCTCGCTCCCCAGTATCCGCAGCATTCATGCAGCCCCAGACCATGACACTCCCACCACCACTCTTGACTGTAGGCAAGACACACTTGTCTTTGTACTCCTCACCTGGTTGCCGCCACACACGCTTAACTAAGCAACAATGATGTTGTGAAATGTGCCAGTTGTTTGCCCCCCTTCTGTTTTCACATGAACATTGACTATTCATTACAATAAAGGCTTTTATCGGAGTGCAGCTGTCCAGAATCCATTTCTTCAATACTCCTACCAAACTGCTTGACTGTAGGCAAGACACACTTGTCTTTGTACACCTCACCTGGTTGCCGCCACACACGCTTGACACCATCTGAACCAAATAAATTTATCTTGGTCTCATCAGACCACAGGACATAGTTCCAGTAATCCATGTCCTTAGTCTGCTTGTCTTCAGTGGACTTTCTTGTGCATCATCTTTAGATGAGGCTTCCTTCTGGGATGACAGCCATGCAGACCAATTTGATGCATTATGGTCTGAGCACTGACAGGCTGACCCCCCACCCCTTCAACCTCTGCAGCAATGCTGGCAGCACTCATACCTCTATTTCTCAAAGGCAACCTCTGGATAGTACATGAGTGATTTTTTTCTCCAACCATTTCGTAAGATTGGAGAATAAAAAAGACAATTCATACTTTCGAGATTCATTTTGCCCATACTCCTTTTGGAGGTTGGCCGCAAAAACATCCCATGCCTGACCTAAAAATTCCACCATGCTGATAAATTTCCCAAAGATGCAACAACTAAAGGTAGATAGGAGGGGGACTTGGAGGGTATCTACTATCCAAATGAGGAAGAAAATAATGCTTAGGTGTTGCAGCATCTGGGGCCTTTCAAAAAGGTGTGTATATGTAATGACATGCAGGATAAAAGGAAAGAAATTGGCGCTACCTCTAATAAGAAATGCAGGGTAACCAAGGGTTAATGAGCGAGGGGGGGGGGGGCGGTGTGAGTGTGCGTTTGTGAAGCAAGTGGCCCCACCTATTATCCTCCCCTCCTATAAGTACATAAACTTGTGAGAGATTGGGGAGGATTTTTAGGGGAGCAGGGGGCCCACCCTTAAAAATGGGGTAGCAGCCCCAATTGTCCAAACCCCAATCTCAGTGAGTGGTAAATATAAATAAAAGTATATATATGTATATAAAGTGACAAATAAGATAAAGACCAAAAAATGTGTGACAAATCAATATAAGTTGATTAAATGGCAGTCCCAGTGAAACATAAAGTGAAAGTGGTTGATTAAATAAAAGTCCTGGGTAAGACACAAAAACAAGTCCAGTTTCAAGTAAAAAAGAAAAAAATAGCAATAAAAAACACTGTCAAAAAAACGCTTTCTTCCAGAAGTGGTTCAAAAGTGACTTTTGTGCTCCAGCAGTGATGGTGACTTTGGTGTTGCCCCCTCTGGCTCCCTCACTCACCAGATTGATGTACCCCTGCAGGGGTAAACAGCTTTTTCAGATGTCTTTATCTCATCCCGTTTCTGGAAGGTATCCTGGCCAGTTATTCCCTCCGATGGATTCACCCAGGTTCCTTGGGAGGTGTTGAAGGGCTTCAAAGAATGAGGGGTAATGGCATCCAGCGTACCCCACCGGGTGTGGGGGGTAAAACTCCCAAAAAAAAAAAAAAAAAAAAAAAAAAGGAAGGAAAGAGGAAGATCCCTTGTGTGATATCAGGTGGCAAAAAATGTTTTATTTAAAATAGATAAAAACAAATAATATAAAAAACGTAAAAATATAAGGCCAGGGTATCTTGCAGGATACACCTGGTCCGCCTCACACAGTAGACAAGATAGAGGGAATAGGATCGGTGTACAGCTTGCGCTCCAGCTGCGTACCAGACCTCTAGTTCCCACACCGGAAGTGACGTCAGCGCGCCTTACTAGTTTCGTCGTCAGACGTTCTCAAAGGCGATATGTAAAGACATATCATGTGACACTTAGATTGCACACAGGTGGACATCATTTCACTAATTATGTGACTTCTGAAGGTAATTGGTTGCACCAGAGATTTGTATGGGCTTCATAACAAAGGGGGTGAATACATACACACATGCCAATTATCAGTATTTTATTTCTGAAAAAGTTTTATGTATATATTTTTCTAATTTCACTTGTGTTCTGATCCATCACATATAATTCAGATTAAAAAAACATTGAAATAAATGCTGTAATGTAACAAAATAGGTAAAAAGCCAAGGAGGTGAATACTTTGCAAGGTACTGTATACATTATATTACCAAAAGTATTGGGACACCTGCCTTTACACGCACATGAACTTTAATGGCATCCCAGTCTTAGTCCATAGGGTTCAATATTGTTATCATAGGTGTGCTCAGGGGGTGTGCTGGGTATGCCTGGGCACACCCTAATCACCCTGTGCAGCACAGATTCCCCCTGCTGATATTTCACAAAAGCCCCTCAACGGTGCTTCAATAAAAAAATGTAAATAAATAATAAAAAAATACAATTGTAAAAAATAATACAAAAATAAAATATTTAAATTAAAAAACTACTGACACCATCCACTGCCCTACTGACACCAACCTCTGCTCTACTGACACATCCACTGCTCTACTGTCTGACACCATCCACTGCCCTACTAACACCATCCATGTTTTCATACATTTTAAAATGTTTTTCACATTTATTTATAAGAGTGTTTGTGTGTGTGTCTATATATATATTTACAGACATCCACATACATACATCCACATGCACACACATATGCACGCACATATGCACGCATGTGTGCTTGAGCTTTGGCTGTGCACACCTATGATTGTGATACTAGTGCACAGTCATGTTGGAACAGGAAGGGGCCATCCACAAAGTTGAGAGTCCGAAATTGTCCAAAATGTCTTGGTATGCTGACACCTTGAGAGTTCCCTTCACTGGAACTAAGGGGCCAAGTCCAACCCCTGAAAAACAACCCCCTCCACCAAATGATTTGGACTAGTGCACAAAGCAAGGTCCATATTAAAGACATGCATGAGCGAGTTTGGGGTGGTGGAGTCCTGACCTCAACCTTTGTGCATTACCACTAAAAAGGCTTTATTAAAATAGATAAAACAGCAGATTTCCTACTCACAAACGAGTACAAGTTGAAGGCAAATGCATAGATAAAAACGTCCACTGCTAGGAACCTCCGACCTCAAATGGAGAAGAATGGTCTAAAAGAATGGTCAAACATTCCCATAGACACACTTCTTAACCTTGTGGACAGCCTTCCCGGAAGAGTTGAAGCTGTTATATTATTATTTATTATTTCAGGTACTTATATAGCACCGTCAATTTACGCAGCGCTTTACATATACATTGTACATTAACATGTGTTATATGTGTTATAGCTGCAAAGGGTGGGCCAATTCAATATTGAATTCTACGGACTAAGACTGGGATGCCATTAAAGTTCATGTGCATGGAAAGGCAGGCATCTTAATACTTTTGGTAATATAGTGTATGTTCAAGCCCATGCACACTTACAGACCATGCTGACTACAAGCACAGGTGCACCAGGCAGTTCACCCACCATTTTTGTTAAAAAAAAAAAAAAAAATTCTCTCTTAACTTAGAAATAAATCATTTGGTCTTTTTAGAAAGAGAGCAGAGTCTTTGTTTAAAACAAACATTTGCCGAGTGCTATATGGAGGGGCAATTACCGGCCTCTCCTTCTGAAAATGCTTTCCTGGGTGTCACGCTGCACTAATAGCTGCAATGCTTTTTGAGCTGCTAACCCAGAACTATTACACAGATTAGGAGATCTGAATTTGTTTGCTGCAAGCTTTGCTCCACTCAATGACTTCTCATTCACTGAAGTCAAAGGATCAGCATGGCCACAAAGTGCCTAGCATTTTCAGAAAGATGTCAGCAGTGGCAGACCTCAAACTTCATTCAGCAATTTTTGTTCATTACAGCAACTGCAGTAATCCTTTCCTTTTACATTTTTTGCCTAATTTACAATGTACTTGCATTTTTATACATCAGATGTCATGAGTTTTTCCCCTTACCTTTTGCTGGGAATACAGCACTGTTTGATCGACTGACCCTAGGGTAGCAGAAGTCAATTGTATTTTTATTGCAAAATATTACATTTGATTAGCTATTTGTCAGTTACACATTCTTGTATTCATCCCTTAGGTAGACCGTTGACAGTGAAATTTAGAGGAATAGACTGACAAAACCAAAATATTACCGTTCACGACCTGGCATCTCCATTCTCATAATAAAACGTAATTGTGTATTGTAATTTGGGCCAAATTAATTATTTGCTCAGATGAGCCCTTGCAAAAATTGTATTCTCTGATATATATCAACCTGGTAATTTCAGAGTTGTAGACAGTTTATTAAACTAGCTGGCCCTTTTGCAGCTAAGGGATTTAAATCATCTGCAGAAACATTCAGCGTTCCCTTTGTATCAGTTCAGTAATTTAAGAAATGTAAAGTCTTAACTTCGATGTAGCAATAGCATTTAGCTGCAATAATTCAATTGTACTTTTTTTTCTGTACTGAATCCCACTCTAGGGAGCAAAGTAGGTATCGTGGATTAGCTTTTTCCAAGCGTAGAATAATTAATACATGAGACATCAACAGAATGAAACAGACTAGTGAAAACCATAGATTAAATAAATGGAGCGGTGAGGTCAAACAAACGTAAACGCATTTTCCCAATAGGGCTTTACTTTACACTGTATCCCATAAAATATTTTAGGAAGAAGGTTTTATAGCTGAATTGAGCTTTGCGTCAATGTTTGTTCAACATAAAACATACAAACAATAGACATGCCTTTCATTGCTGAGATCTTTAGCAACCTGATTTGCATTTGCTTTCAGTATGGTAGTGTAAGAAACAGTAACTACTAGCAGTAAAATCATAATTTAATTGATCTCACTACAGCTTTTTGCTCTTAGTACTGATTTATTGTGAAACAGAGGCTGCTTATGTATTATTTCTTATTACATACCAGCAGCAACTACGGGGAGGTCATAAATACAAGCATTTTGCATTGTAAGAGATAATCGGATCAATCAGATCATGTAGGGGTTAATGGCTGAGCATCATTTGTTGGTTAGTAGTGCTAACCCTTTTCATCTTTTCCCAGCGGGATCTTCACTGTTGCTTGAAAATCTATTTTAGTCAGTAAGAATTGATTTTTTTTCCCCACTGAAAAATGCAACAATTCATTCAATGAACGCACACCAAAAGTAAACTGTATTGAAACCCAAGAACAAAATGTAATATTTTGCAGTTGACCATTCTTTGAATGTGTAGGCTACATTTATTTTATTTTTCTAGGCTTTCTTTTCATGCCAGTAACACTTTGTGTCCTACGGTGACAATGCTCACTCAATGTACTGTATGCAGTTGTCCCTGGAATAGGACATAAGGAGCATGTGGTGGTGGGGGGTGTTCTGTAGATTTGTAGAAGAGATCTGGGACACCTGAGAGTGCTGTATTTGTTATCAGTTCAGGGCATATAAAGTTACGCTGGAAGGACACTGAAATTCTAACAAAATCAACAAGTGATATTCTGTACTTGCAAAATACATTTAGTTTGTTAAAAAATAAAACAAAAGCAATCACCACATCAATGATTTGTAAGCTGTAATTTCTTATATTTTCTTCTTGGGTTCAGAGCAAACCTTTCTGGCAGATTTAGGTGTAAGATAATGTATTTTTTTTTTCATTTAATTACTTTTTATTGCTTTTTCAAGTAGAGAAACAATAAAGAAACAATACAATGTATTATATGTCAGATCGCATAGATACTATCAAAACGACCATTAAATCACATATTTATATCACTAGCAAAATGATTTCCTGAAACAGGTGTAGTTAAAATGTCAACATGTTACAGTCATAAGTATAACTTACATTGTCTTTAACCAGTTGCCGCCCGCTCACCGTCAAATGACGGAGGGACAGTGCGGCTCTCGTTTTGGGCGGACATCATATGACGGCGCACCTGAACGGCCACTCCTGCGGTGGCGTGCTGCGGTGGCGCGCTGCGCGGCGATCACGGCCACGCCCTGTTGCTAGGACACAGAGCAGCCCCGATCTCTGTAAAAAGCCTGAGTGTGTGGCGAGGAGAGACAATCAGTTGCATCTCCTCACAGGGGACAGCAAGAGAGGTAATCAGGGCACTGATCATCAGGATGACAGGGGCATCAACCTGCTCGGTTTGCAGAATTTATCTGCAGGGTAGTAGAAAGACTGACACTTTTCAGGCCAATTCTACCTACGAGTATTTTTCTATAAAACCCTTCATTACACGTACTACCAAATATGTAGTTTACCTCATTAGGTGTCCATGTGGTTTGGAATATATTGGCCGCACCACACGTATGCTCCAAGTTAGGTTAAAGGAACACGTTACCAATATCAAGAATGGCTCCCCCAAACATAGCCTCTCAAAGCATTATGACACCCATCATAATTGTGATCCTAAGGGTACAGTGTTTCTGGGAATAAACAAATACGTTGGCAACCAGAGAGGGAGCCATATGACCAGAGGAGTTTCCAGGTTTGAAACTGAATGGATATATAAGGTTAAAACCTATAATCCCTTTGGTATCAATGTAGAATGAGACGTGAATGTGTTCATTAATAATGCCTAATTCGCTGTTATAATGTATCGAATGAGTTTATTTTTATTTTTATTTATTTCTTTGAATACATTTAAAGTATTGGTATTGTTTTCTTCTTTAACTATTCCACAAGATGGCGCTGTGTCTCGGCATTAAGAGCAGAAAAAGTTTTCTATGTAAAAGAGTCCCTATGTATATGTTTTTATGTTAGATTTGAAGTATGCACTTATTTTATCACATTTTTAACATGGCTATGAGTGGCCTATTGGTCCGACTAGCGTATATTTTTTATTGTTTCTCAATGGCAATTTGATTATTAACCATGGATGATATTCATCTGGTTAATGACATATCTGGTTTTGTTTACCAGGCTTATTTCCTGTGTATTGGAACGCATTTTAGCGTACATCTGGCTTGTGGAACACTGGCTGTCATGGCTGTGGTTAGTTTCCTGTCGGGTGGAACGCCTCTTAGCGTACATGCGGCTCATGGAAAGCACCATTGCTATAGTTATGTCCCGCTTCCTACTGTGTGGAACGCATATCATTTCTGCCATGAATTAGTTGTCCCGCCTATATAATGCTCCTTTTATGCACATCTGGCCATGCCCCTGACTACTTCAGTTCATAACGAAATGCATAGGGAGGAGTTTGTGACAAGATGTGGAGCTTGTATAGGCCAAGACAAGGCGGCCATCTTGTTGGAGGTTCTTATGTATTGAGACCATAACACAAGCACATTTTTAACCTGCTATCATGTGAGTACAATCTTGTTTTTTATTTACAATAAATTGATGTTAAAGATTACTGCACCATGAGGCCTATTCTTTTATGTTTCCAGGGGATGTACGCTGGTGTTGTAACGCTGTTGTGAGCATTGGGAACGACATATGGAGATCTGGTTACCTGCATCTGTTATACCTGGCTTGATGTTACCTGGTGTGCTGTTATTAAGGATACCGCATATATCTCTGGCAGATCTGACCCCTATAATAAGGGTCCACAGAGGAGGGTTAGAGGCAGTGTGTCTTCAGGTCATGGTGGTGGCTCTTCCTCTTCCCTGATCAAGTGTTTTTTCACCAAGATAGTTGATACATCTCGAGTGCATCGCCCTGTGGACTATCCCTTTAAGCGCTGCACCTTTTTTTTATTTTCTTTATATTGGTGTTCATCCATTTTTGTGCTGGCTGCTTGTAGGACTGAGTCTCTGGTAATTGTATAACTGTTTATTTAGTTATATGTTGTTGAGTAGCGCAGCAGACTTTTTATAATATCTCTGCCGGTAACATTGGACATAGCAGGCTGTGCAGGGAAAAGAGTGCCCGCACTGAGGGAGAGGCTTTATTCCTTTGCCTGTCTTTTTTTTATAATCACTTTTTCTTTATTAAAACAAATTCCAACATACAACATAAAGGTACACATTGCACAAGGTATCTATATAAATCCTTTCATTAACATAAACCACAGTAACCCCTCCCCAAGAAAACACACTGAATCCCTGATTATATCGTCTTCAGGAAGAAGAAGAAAAAAAAATGATAAATAATGATCCCACACCCATTTATCTATTCATAACCAAAACTAATTTCGTGCAACACATTATTATAACTATAAATTTAAGAAGAAAGCTTTACAGCACCCTATTACGTGTATCAAACAATCTATAAAAAACAATCAGACACAAACAAAAAAAACAAAAAAAGTGTATAATTTCATATTACTATTAGCGTGTTCTATTATATTTAGTGTTATTATTCAGTATTAGACATGTGCAATTCGCTTCGTAACAAAACTAAATTGGGACAAATTTTGCATCTTTTGGACATTCGGATGCATCCGAAAGTACAAATAAAAAAATAACGAATTTCATCTAATACGAAAGAAATTATAGTGGATATAACTAATGAATTCAGCATGATTCGATAATTTGTTAAAGATCTAATCAAACAAAAGGTCAACACAAAGTAAATCCTACAGTCCAATCAGCTGATTAATTTTGTGCCGGAGGTTGGATTACTCGCAAAGGGCATTCATGAGAACTGAGCGAGAAGGGTGTTGTATTGTATTTGAGCAGTATATATATATATATATATATATATATATATATATATATATATATATATATATATATATATATATACACACATATGTAAATATCAAATTTCAACTAATACGAAAGAAATTATATCGGATATAACAAATTAATTCGACATGATTCGAGATTCAGTATAAACGAATATCGACACTCACATAAATAACGCAATAACCCAAAAACAAATTAACGTAACATAACGAATATAACAGAATGAAATTATGTATTTTACAAATGAAAACTAAACGAAATTAAACAAAAATTTCCGTTGTGCACAAGTCTATTCAGTATGACCTCCCCCTACTACTTCATATACCTCTCCCCTTTTCATTTCAATATTCCAATCCACCCTTCTTTGTGTGGTTTTCATTACATGTTGCCTATCCCGCGCCTAATTTACCATTATAAATTATCCTCTTCCTTTAATGACATCAGTCATCTCTCCACTGTGCCTCCCAGGGTGAGAGAGAAGAAGGAGAAAAAACAAAAACATTTTCCCCTCACGGGATGCATCCCACATCCGATCCAAAACACAGCACCATCCCCTATAGGGTTTAATCTGCCCCTATTTCTAAGGAGTAGTACAGCCCTCCTGCCCACGTGTCTTTAAATGTATTCTGTTGGTCCTTAAACATATGTATCCATCTCTCTGCTTCCATTATTTTTTCCGCCTCTACCTTCCAATCCATTATAGTGGTAGATCCAGTCTGTTTCCAAAATCTAGGTATCAATATTTTAGCAAGTGTGGAGTAATGCTTCCCTTATAAAACCCTGCAGATGATGGCATCCCATGAAAGAGAAAATGTAATAGGGGGGGTGCTATAGGTCTAAGTGTAATTTTCTTAATCCAAGGAGCTTACACCTCCCAGAATACTTTACTCTTTGGGCAATGCCACCATAAATGAAGAAATGAGCCCCTCCAGCAATTAACATCCGCCGATGGATATATCTGAGCTAATCGAACCGGTGTACTAAACCATCTTGTCAAGAACTTATACAACATTTCCTGTATATGAAAACTTATTGAGTTATGGTGTGTTGACCCTATCACCCTTTTAATTTGTTCAGATCTAAAATTATAACCCAGCTCCCTTTCCCATTCTCGGATAAAATGGGGAGTTGTTGTATTTTGAGCACTCAGAACCAGCTTATACATTCGAGACAACATATGGCCCCTCTCTAATAGGTTGACACACCCTTCCTCAAAAATAGTAAGCGGGCCTAACCTGATGCTTCCACTTATTAAACAGATCCGTCAATTGACAATATTTCCGTACGGCCATTGTTATTTCCCCCAATCTCAAAACCAATTCTGCCAATGGTAGCAATTTACCCTGTGGGGCCACGCTAGCACAATTTGCCTTCCCATCCATCCTCCAATGGTCTAAACTCCCTTTCTCTTCCCCCCAGGGGAAACCAGGGGAATCCTATCAGTGGTGTCATGGAGGATATTGGGAGGGGGCCAACTTTCCTGTACTATTTGTCAATGGTGAAGCATATTCTGATAACCCCCTATATGAAACCGGAATCCAAGGGGCTCCGACCAGGTTCCTATCCGCTAGTGTTTTCTCCAGGGGCACCCAAGAGTCTTGGCACCAGTTCATAATATGAACCAGGGCCATGGCTCTGTAATAAGTCACTATGTCCGGAAGTCCCACCCCACCCTCCCGTTTTGGTCTCCTCAGAATCTCATATGCCAACCTAGGGTGTTTATCTCCCACACAAAGGTCGTAAAAGCCCTTTGTATTTGTTTGAAGAGTGTCTGTGGGAGTGTTATGGGTATGGTATGTAAAACATAAATAAGTCTAGGGATTACACTAATTTTAAGTGCATTTACCCTGCCAAACTACCTCAGAGTACGACTTCTCCAATTCTGCAAGTATTTTAATATAGATACTACCAAGGGTCCATAATTTAAATCATATAGGCGCTTCACATCTGAAGAGATATAAATCCTCAACTAGAATATAGAATTGAGGCGCCAAACAAAAGGGAAAGATTGTTGCAGAGTATTCCTCACAGGCACATGGCTCGGCATCAACACTGATTTCTCAATATTTATTTTTAAATTAGATATAAGGCCAAACCTGTCTATTTCCAACATCAATTCCGTCAAAGACTCTTGGAGAGATGAAAGATACAATAGTAGATCATCTGCGTAAACTGAGATCTTATGTTCCGTTGATCCGATACAAATCCCCTTAATCCTCCTATTTCCCCTAATCGTTTGTAGAAAGGGCCCCAGCACTATAGCAAATAACAATTGCGACAATGGGCATCCCTGCCTAGTCCCATTCCTTATCTCAAAAAAATCTGATAATCTACCATTGACCCCAACCCTTGCTCTAGAATCTGCATGCAATGCCATCACCCACCCCATCATCCGTTCTCTCAGACCCATCTCCCTCAAAACTCCGACCATAAACTCCCACCCCACCCTATCAAATGCTTTTTCAGCATCCATTGAAATTACTACGCTCTGGGTCTGGTTTGGCACATTTTTCATCCAATGCAATACATGCAGGGCCCAAATAGTATTATCTCTGGCCTCACAGCCCTACATAAACCCTGTTTGATCTGGGTGAATCAATTTAACTATATGGTTTTGTAACCTAAGGGACAACATTTTAGCCAGGAGTTTAGTGTCAGGGTTGAGGAGGGAGATGGGTCTGTAGCTGGCACAGCACTGAGGATCCTTCCATGATTTCCCTGCCTCCAGAGGCAACAGTGCCTCTGGAGGCAACGTGTTAGAGACCGAGACAGAATTAAGGTATTGCACATATAGGAGGAGCCAACAGGATTGAGGAAAAATTTTTCATAATACATATTTGTGAAACCATCTGGTCCTGGGCTTTTGCCCAATGGCAAAGCCACAATTGCTCCTCCCAACTCTTCAATGGAAATAGCTTTTTCCATTTCCTCTAGGGCCGCAGATGGAATATCTTGCAGCTCTGAGGCCTCAAGATACTCCCGATTCTGTCTGCATGCCCACCATCCATCGCCCCCACAGGAACTGAGTCTCGATGCGAACCCATGTTCGCATCGAGCACCGGGTGTAAGGATGGGCCCGGTGCTCGATGCAAACCCATGTTCGCATCGAGCACCGGGTGTTCGCTCGCTCGGCGAGCCCAGAACTATTTTGGCCGCTCGCATCACGTTCGTGTGATGCGAGCGGCCCCGCAATGCATTGCGGCCGGCGCGGCCGGCGCAGTGCATTGCTGGCTGATGATTGGCCAAGCATGCACTGTGACCCCGCATGCTTGGCCAATCACAGCGCCGGAAACTCGAAGAGCCATAATTGGCTACAGGCAGGACGCCTGTAGCCAATTACAGCTCAGGGGCTTTAGTACACGCCCCCTCTTATAAAAGGCCGCCACGCCGTCGGCGCCGGTCACATGCGTTCCGGCGTTAGAGAGAGCAGGATCATTCTGTGTCACTCTGCTAGATTCATTTAGAAAGATTTAGTTAGAGAGATTCATTTAGAAAGATTCATTTAGAAAGATTCATTTAGAAAGATTCATTTAGAAAGAGGGGCTTGTAGTGTGTTCGTGGCAGGCACTGGCAGCAAACAGAGCTCCTATATTTTGTTCCCAGAAGCACCTATAGGACTTGTAGTGTGTTCGTGGCAGGCAGGCACTGCAGCAAACAGAGCTCCTATATTTTGTTCCCAGAAGCACCTATAGGACTTGTAGTGTGTTCGTGGCAGGCACTGGCAGCAAACAGAGCTCCTATATTTTGTTCCCAGAAGCACCTATAGGACTTGAAGTGTGTTAGTCCCATCACACAGAGCTATATTTTCTTCCCAGAAGCACCTACAGGACTTGAAGTGTGTTAGTCCCATCACACAGAGATCCTATATTTTGTTCCCAGAAGCACCTATAGGACTTGAAGTGTGTTAGTCCCATCACACAGACCTATATTTTTTTCCCAGAAGCACCTATAGGACTTGAAGTGTGTTAGTCCCATCACACAGAGATCCTATATTTTGTTCCCAGAAGCACCTATAGGACTTGAAGTGTGTTAGTCCCATCACACAGAGATCCTATATTTTGTTCCCAGAAGCACCTATAGGACTTGAAGTGTGTTAGTCCCATCACACAGAGATCCTATATTTTCTTCCCCAGAAGCACCTATAGGACTTGAAGTGTGTTAGTCCCATCACACAGAGATCCTATATTTTGTTCACAGAAGCACCTATAGGACTTGAAGTGTGTTAGTCCCATCACACAGAGATCCTATATTTTGTTCCCAGAAGCACCTATAGGACTTGAAGTGTGTTAGTCCCATCACACAGACCTATATTTTTTTCCCAGAAGCACCTATAGGACTTGAAGTGTGTTAGTCCCATCACACAGAGATCCTATATTTTGTTCCCAGAAGCACCTATAGGACTTGAAGTGTGTTAGTCCCATCACACAGACCTATATTTTCTTCCCAGAAGCACCTATAGGACTTGAAGTGTGTTAGTCCCATCACACAGAGATCCTATATTTTGTTCCCAGAAGCACCTATAGGACTTGAAGTGTGTTAGTCCCATCACACAGAGATCCTATATTTTGTTCCCAGAAGCACCTATAGGACTTGAAGTGTGTTAGTCCCATCACACAGACCTATATTTTCTTCCCAGAAGCACCTATAGGACTTGAAGTGTGTTAGTCCCATCACACAGAGAGCTCCTATATTTTGTTCCAGAAGCACCTATAGGACTTGAAGTGTGTTAGTCCCATCACACAGACCTATATTTTCTTCCCAGAAGCACCCATAAGACTTGTAGTGTGTTAGTCCCATCACACAGAGATCCTATATTTTTTCCCAGAAGCACCCATAGGACTTGAAGTGTGTTAGTCCCATCACACAGAGATCCTATATTTTGTTCCCAGAAGCACCTATAGGACTTGAAGTGTGTTAGTCCCATCACACAGACCTATATTTTGTTCCCAGAAGCACCTATAGGACTTGAAGTGTGTTAGTCCCATCACACAGAGATCCTATATTTTGTTCCCAGAAGCACCTATAGGACTTGAAGTGTGTTAGTCCCATCACACAGACCTATATTTTCTTCCCAGAAGCACCTATAGGACTTGAAGTGTGTTAGTCCCATCACACAGAGATCCTATATTTTGTTCCCAGAAGCACCTATAGGACTTGAAGTGTGTTAGTCCCATCACACAGAGCTATATTTTCTTCCCAGAAGCACCCATAGGACTTGAAGTGTGTTAGTCCCATCACACAGAGATCCTATATTTTGTTCACAGAACCACCCATAGGACTTGAAGTGTGTTAGTCCCATCACACAGAGATCCTCTATTTTCTTTCAGAAGCACCCATAGGACTTGAAGTGTGTTAGTCCCATCACACAGAGCTCCCTATATTTTCTTCCCAGCAGCACCCATAGGACTTCTAGTGTGTTAGGGCCATCACACAGAGCTCCTATATTTTCTTTGCAGAAGCACCCATAGGACTTCTAGTGTGTTAGTGGCATCACACAGAGCTCCTATATTTTCTTCTCAGCAGAAGCACCCACAGGACTTCTAGTGTGTTAGTGGCATCACACAGAGCTCCTATATTTTCTTTGCAGAAGCACCCATAGGACTTCTAGTGTGTTAGTGGCATCACACAGAGCTCCTATATTTTCTTCTCAGCAGCACCCACAGGACTTCTAGTGTGTTAGTGGCATCACACAGAGCTCCTATATTTTCTTTGCAGAAGCACCCATAGGACTTCTAGTGTGTTAGTGGCATCACACAGAGCTCCTATATATTCTTCTCAGCAGCACCCACAGGACTACCGACTACAATGGCTGGAAGACCGCCAAGGGGAGGCAGAGCGTGCAGAGCCAAGAACACAGGGCAGGCAGGCTCTGTTTCTAGTGGACGTGGCCGTGGCCGTGGACGTGGTCGTGCATCGTCATCAGCACATGGCCATGGGACACGCGCGTCTTTGTTTTCGGCAGCTGGACATGTGGAGCCGCATCATGCTGAAGGCTTGGTAGAATGGATGACCAAGCCCTCTCATCCTCCTCATCCTCTCTCACCCAGGCTCAGGGTACTGGCAGAGCAGCTGCCAACGCGTACTCAATGGCATCATCAGCCACCCCTTCCCTAGACCCACCATGTCCTCCTGAGTAGTCCCCCGAACTCTTTGAGCACAGTGTTGGGTACATGCTCCAGGAGGATGCCCAACGATTCGAAGGCTCGGATGATGATACCCAGCTTGAGGAATCTGGCAGTACTGTTCCACCAGCTGCAGCTTACTGCCAGGTTTGCTCTAGTGGTGAAGAGGGAGGGGATGATGAGGTCACTGACTCCACGTGGGTGCCTGAAGGGAGAGAGGATGAGGAGGAGGACGAGGAGGAGGAGGATGCGGCGTCACATGTCCAACGAGGCAGGATGCCCCCTGGAGGCCAGGTAGAGGCCAGCACAGCAACTGTACAACACCGCAGAGCTCCGCCTGTGCAGGGCGCTGCCTCTGCACGTTATCAGAAAAGTTCTTTGGTGTGGGCCTTTTTTGAGACGAGTGCATCAGATCGCACCACTGCTATTTGCAATATTTGTCTCAAGCGTATCTCGCGTGGCCAAAACATCAGCCGCTTGGGCACCACAAGCATGACCAGACATATGTCGACCTGCCATGCAGCTCGTTGGCAGGCACACATAAAAGACCCACACCAAAGAACTAAGCGGACCTCTCCTTGCTCCTCATCAGCTGGGATCTCCATCCCCACTACACCTTCAGTCCTCTCTGAAAGCTGCTCTGAGAGGACTGAAGGTGTAGAATTAGGTGTGTCACAACCAAGTACTTGCAGTACACCGACGTCCGATTGCAGCAGGCAAATTTCCCTGCCCCAGCTGCTGGACCGTAGAAAGAAGTACACTCCCAGCCATCCACATGCCCAGCGGTTGAATGCTAGCTTGGCTAAATTGCTAGCACTTCAACTGCTGCCTTTTCAGTTGGTAGACTCGGCCCCCTTCCGTGAGTTTGTTCAATGTGCGGTTCCTCAGTGGCAGGTTCCCAAACGCCACTTTTTCTCACGGAAGGCGATTCCGTCTCTCTACCGGCATGTGGAAGGCAATGTCCATGCCTCGCTGGACAGGGCGGTCAGCGGTAAGGTGCATATTACCGCTGACTCATGGTCCAGAAGGCATGGACAGGGACGGTACCTTTCTTTTACGGCCCATTGGGTCACTCTATTGGCAGCTGGGAGGGATGCAGGACAAGGTGCAGTAGTGTTGGAGGTTGTTCCGCCACCACGCCTCCAAAACGCTACTACTGCTACTGGTTGTGACACACCTCTCTCCTCCACCCCCTCCTCTTCTTCTTCCTCCAGTGCTCTGTCCTTGGAACCAGCGGTGCTCCGTAGGCGTACAAGGGGCTACGCAAGTACGCAGGCAAAAAGATGCCATGCCGTGCTTGCGCTGGTGTGTTTGGGGGACAGGAGCCACACTGGGCCAGAGGTTCTGGCAGCTCTGCAGGGGCAGGCCGAGAGGTGGTTGACGCCACGTCAGCTTAAGCCAGGAATGGTCGTTTCTGACAATGGCACCAACCTCCTCTCCGCCCTGCGACAGGGGCAGCTCACCCATGTGCCCTGCATGGCTCACGTCCTCAACCTGGTGGTGCAGCGGTTCTTGGGCAGGTTCCCAGGCTTACAGGATGTCCTGAGGCAGGCCAGGAAAGTCTGTGTGCATTTCCGCCGATCTTATAATGCCAGTGCTCGGCTGACTGAGCTGCAAAAGGAGCTGAACCTGCCCAAGAACCGCCTAATATGTGACATGCCCACCAGGTGGAACTCAACGTTGGCCATGCTGCAGCGACTGCACACGCAGCAGAGGGCCATCAATGAGTACCTTTGCGACTACGGCACCAGGACAGGGTCAGGGGAGCTTGGTTTTTTTCCCCACGTCAGTGGAGCATGATCAGGGATGCATGCACTGTCCTCTCACCATTTGAGGAGGCCACGAGGATGGTGAGCAGTGACAGTGCATGCATCAGTGACACTGTCCCTCTTGTCCACCTGTTGGAGCATACGCTGCGTGGGATAATGGACAGGGCACTTGAGGCAGAACAGAGGCAGGAAGAGGAGGACTTCCTTGCCTCTCAAGGCCCCCTTTATCCGGACAGTGTTCCTTCTGTCCCACCCATCACACAGGAAGAGGATGAGGAGGGAGGAGGAGGAGGAGGGAGGAGGATTGTGTGAGCATGGAGGTGGAGCCTGGCACTCAGCATCAGCAGCAGCAGTCTTTTAGGGATGATGTACAGTCCCAACAAACCAGTGGACTTGTACGTGGCTGGGAGGAGGTGGCTGGCGATCATGTCATCCTCAGTGACCCAGAAGACTCCGGACCGAATGCCTCAGCTAACCTACGCTGCATGGCCTCCCTGATCCTGCAAAGCCTGCGGAAGGATCCTCGTGTTCTTCGGATCAAGGAGAGGGACCATTACTGGCTGGCCACTCTCCTTGATCCACGGTACAAGGGTAAGGTTGCGGACCTTATCTTGCCGTCGCAGAGGGAGCAGAGGATGAGACATCTCAGGGAGGCCTTGCAGAAAGGTCTGTGCAACGCGTTCCCAGAAACTGGGAGGTTACAAACTCCTGGTCCTGGGCGACGAGTTGCTGAGGCTTCGGTCAGTAGCAGAAGGAGCGGTGGGGAAGGTGGACGTCTGACCGATGCGTTCAGACAATTTTTTAGTCTGCAGCCCCAAGGTATGATCGGTTCCAGCAACCATCGCCAGCGTCTGATATACATGGTGCAGGAATACCTTGGGGCAAGGTCAGACTTGGACACCTTTCCCACCGAAAATCCTCTGGCTTACTGGGTCCTGAGGATGGATCACTGGCCAGAGCTTGCACAGTATGCAATTGAGCTACTGGCCTGTCCTGCCTCCAGCGTTCTTTCCGAACGCACATTCAGTGCTGCTGGAGGATTTGTCACCGATCATAGGGTGCGCCTGTCCACCGCCTCGGTTGATCGACTGACCTTCATCAAAATGAATCAGTCTTGGATCACCACCAGCTACCAGGCACCTGAGGCGGATATAACCGAATAATTTATAATGTCACATCCCTTCAAGACTGCCTATGCTGATGCTGAGTGACTGTCCTCTTATGTTCACTGACTATCCTCTTCCTCCTCCTCAATGATCCATGCCACCACACCAGTGCCTAAGGCACAATTTTTCAGCCCCTGTTTAACAGGGGCGTGTACTTACAATTTTTTAAAAAAAATGCTTCGCAACACGTGTGACTGCTGTGCTCCAAGTACAGTATCTGTGAGGGGTTGCAGTGTTGTGGCACCAGCACCAGTGCCTAAGGCACAATTTTTCAGCCCCTGTTTAACAGGGGCGTGTACTTACAATTTTTTTAAAAAAATGCTTCGCAACACGTGTGACTGCTGTGCTCCAAGTACAGTATCTGTGAGGGGTTGCAGTGTTGTGGCACCAGCACCAGTGCCTAAGGCACAATTTTTCAGCCCCTGTTTAACAGGGGCGTGTACTTACAATTTTTTTAAAAACATGCTTCGCAACACGTGTAACAGCTGTGCTCCAAGTACAGTATCTGTGAGGGGTTGCAGTGTTGTGGCACCAGCACCAGTGCCTAAGGCACAATTTTTCAGCCCCTGTTTAACAGGGGCGTGTACTTACAATTTTTTAAAAAAATGCTTCGCAACACGTGTGACTGCTGTGCTCCAAGTACAGTATCTGTGAGGGGTTGCAGTGTTGTGGCACCAGCACCAGTGCCTAAGGCACAATTTTTCAGCCCCTGTTTAACAGGGGCGGGTAATTACAAATCTTGATCTAATAGTTCACAGCAGGGCCCATTCCTGCGCCCACCAAGAGTAACTATGAGGGCCTACAGTCTTGTGGCAACACCGTCCACCACCACCGCCAAAGGCCAATTTTTTCTGCCCTGTTCATCAGGTGCTTGCAATTACAAATCTTGATCTAATAACTCACAGCAGGGCCCATTCCTGCGCCCACCAAGAGTAACTGTGAGAGCTTACAGTCTTGTGGCAACACCGTCCACCACCACCACCGCCAAAGGCCCAATTTTTCTGCCCTGTTCATCAGGTGCATGCAATTACAAATCTTGATCTAATAACTCACAGCAGGGCCCATTCCTGCGCCCACCAAGAGTAACTGTGAGAGCTTACAGTCTTGTGGCAACACCGTCCCACCACCACCACCACCGCCAATTTTTCTGCCCGGTTCAACAGGTGCATGCAATTACAAATCTTGATCTATTAACTCACAGCAGGGCCCATTCCTGTGCCCACCAGTCTTGTGGCTACACCAACATCTAATAGGGCAAATTTCTGCAGAGTATATACGCCAGGCCCCTACTTTCAAACATCCAACTTACAAACGACTCCTACTTGCAAATGGAAAGAGAAAAACAGGAAGTGAGAGGAAATCTACCCCTAGGAAGGGAAATTCTATCCTGTTAGATTTAATTTGGGAAAAAGGTATCTCCTCTCTACTGATACTTTATCACCAATCCTTGTTTCAATTAAAACCCCACTTTTCCAAAAACATTTGTCATTGGGACGGAAAGTGAGGTGACATGTTCTGAACAGATGTGCAAAGACAGCAAATGTTACAGGGGTGATAACCCCTCCCTATGTTCTCCAAAAAGCTTAAAAATAGATTTTTTTGGGATGGAGCTACACTTCATAATGTACCTGTTCAGATTCTACTTAAGATTCTACTTAAGAACAAACCTAAAGCCGCAAGTGGTTTTAAATGGCTTCTTTTTTTTCCTTTACAAATGTCATTTTGTGCAAGGACAGTTCTAAACACGGGAAACACATGCCACTTCACAGGCATACTTTAGACACCCCCCAGGTACCATATTTAAAGGAAAATTTCACTTTTTTTTTTTCACTTTATGCATCATTAAAATGACTGCTCCCGAAAAAACTTTAGTTTTTAAAAGTTCTTTTTGCATTGATATATGTCCCCTGGGGCAGAACCCGGGTCCCCAAACCTGTTTTATGACATTAACATGCATATTGGCCGTTGTAATTAGCACTTTTGATTTCGAACGTTCGCGTCCATTATAACGTATAGGGTTCGAAAATTTGCGCGAACTTTCGGTCCGTTCGAAGGTTCTGGTGCGAACCGAACCCGGGGGTGTTCGGCTCATCCCTATTCCCTTGTTCATAGAAACGGTGGGCAAAATATGTTGTGTCTAATTTCAAGTTTTTATATTTCCTCTAGAAGCTCAACCATTTCTTTCTGTCTCTTTTCTCTAATGCACAAACCCATTGAAATTAATTCCCCTCTGATGTTCGCCTTACTGGGCTTCCCATATCACTAGGTCAGACCCCTTTTAAAAGTATAATGCTAATGTGTGGGACAGGAATTCCACCCTCTGTTTATCATCCAAAATAGATTAATTCAATCGCCATGTTCTTTCCCCAATCTCACCCATGTCTAGGGCCAGAGGAGTTACAATAGCTATTCATAAACAATGCCCCTTAGTACCAACAGAAATACGAGCAGACCCTGAAGGCTGCTTTGTTTTTTTTTAAGGCAAGATCCAGGGTCAGTGTTATACCCTCGCCGCTATATACGCCCCCCAATCAATGCCGGACATATAGTTAAGCCTTTTGGGGCATGGTCTGATATGGTGATTGATTCAATAGTTGATGAATTTACATAATTCAAATAATATTGATCCACCAACAACATATTGATCCTTGAATATACATTATGTGTTTTGGAATAATAGCTGAAATCCCTGTCCCGCTGTTGCAGCATTCTCCAACTGTCCACCAAATGCAGAGTGTGAAGGCGCTGTTTAACATGCCTTAAAGCCTTATGAGACACAAAGGTTTTCCCTGAAGAGGTGTCTAAACTGAGGTCCAAGGTAATGTTAAAATCCCCTCAGACCACCAGTAAACTTTCCCGGAACCTCTTCAAAATGTCCAAAGTTTTAGATAGAAATTAAACGGTGTGATTATTGGGGGCATATATAGTGGCGAGGGTATAACACTGACCCTGGATCTTGCCTTTAACAAAAAGAAAGCAGCCTTTAGGGTCTGTTCGTATTTCTGTCGGTACTAAGGGGCATTGCTTATGAATAGCTATTGTAACTCCTCTGGCCCTAGAGATGGGTGTGGATTGTGGAACCATTGATTATATGGAAAAAGAGGCATATGAGGGGTCGACCCTGCCATGAAATATGTCTCTTGCAGAAATACTATCTCTGCCTTCCTGTGACGAAGTTCATGCCAGAGCCAGAGTTCTTACCAATTGAGCAGAGCCCTCTCACATTATACGATACAATCTTCATTCTGCCTGTCATTTTCTCACTACTTCCCCCTGTGCATGGAGCCCCCTCCCCCTTCCGCCTCTTGGCAGAAAACATAGTCCCACACTACTTCCGCTCAGCCTGAACAGAAAATTGTAAGTGTTCAGTGCTCATGAGGTTCCTGTCAGAAACTTGAAAACAGAGCAGCACCCATGCTTGAGACATTTAGAAATGTTTTATTCTGTACAGGATAAAAATTGCATGTCCACTTCCACACTCAAGTGTTTCATCCCTGTATAGGCCTTATTCCTATACGTTATGGTGCACATAACACACATGCTGGTGTGTTCTATGCACATGTACTGCAGAGTGTTATTACAATTTTTTTTTTTTTTTCTTACTTTCTTTTTAAAATACAGAATATTCTTCCAACACTTTTTGCAGCAGTGCATTGCAATGCATTGCCACACATTGGGGTTGATATACTAAGGCAAATCCACTGTGAACTACAAGTGCATTTGGAAGGGCAGTCGCTGTAGATCTGAGGGGAAGATCTCAAATGAGGGAAATCTCTGCTGATTTTATCATCCAATCATGCACAAACCAAATTGCATTTTTTTTTCTTGCATATCCCCTTCAGATCTACAGCGACTGCACTTCCAAGTGCATTTGCAGTGCATTTCCAAGTGCACTTGTAGTGCAGAGTTGATTTGCCTTAGTAAATATCCCCCATTGTAACATTCTGCATTGTGATAAAATGTCTGCTTGGATCATTATATCATAATGCATACCACTGCACTGCAGATCGGCATGACTAAAGGCATAAGTGTAAAGCCAACTAGATTTATAACCTTAGGTGCTTATTTATAGTTTTGCATAGCTTTAATTGACACTGTTTTACAAAAAGGCACAAAGCTGTTAATGAAAAATGCTTAAAAAGTGAAGTATTGCAAAAGTAGATTGTACAGGTTATGAAGGCAAATCTGCCAAGTCAGGGCATAGACAGAAACAGAAACTTAACAGGGCTAACTATTTTCTTCTCTATCCAAAGCAGAAAAAATGTGGTTGGTCTTTCACTTAAAAGGAAAAAATCAATTTCCTTCAAATTGTTGCGACATATGTAATTGCTAAGTCATTTTGTAAAGCCATACTCTGGCCAAATCATTAGTCTTAGCTGTGGAAAGGGAAGAAGCAGAACCTCTGCCAGCTTTATTTAATTGTAATGCTTTTTACTGCCTTTCTCTCTGTAGCGCTACCCCCAAAGGAGCCGCTTGAGTATAAATACTCTGTACTCTGCTTCTCGACCCCAAGAACTCAGGCCCTCTGGCACACCTGGCAATAGTGTTAGTGCAAACACCACAGTAAAAGGACGCAAATTGTAGTAAACACAGAAATTATCTGTAGCACCCTCTACCTAAAAGGTAGGTGCTAGAGTAGGATTTTCCTAAGCTGTAGACTGGGCCTGGTTGTTGTGATTTGGGACTGGGAGTGTTCAGTGTAGTGGGGGTGTGCCACCTGTACTCTGGCTCACAGATGCTTCCTTTGCTTTCAGATGGATGGTTCTGGAAGAGAGGTTGGACTTGAGACCTGAGTGGCAGGCAGCTCATGTAAGAAGCCCTGACCAATTATCTTTCGATATTGGCAGGGGGCAGGCCTCCCATATAAGCTGGGGTGACATGCTTCCAGGGTGGAGTCTGAAAGTAGGAACAGACAATGGAGTACTAAGTTGCTGTTCTGGGCATCCCCATGTGGGGATGCACCAAGCCCGGAGGAGGGATAGAGGAACTGCTAGGAGGGAGCTTAAGATAAAGATCTTCATCCTATTATCAAGATGCTGTGACCGGGGAACACAGGACTTGCATGCTGGAGGAGATCTGGAAGGAATAAGTAGCCATTAGGCGGAGGAGAGTAGAGCAGCGTTCTGTGACCGGGGACACAGAACTATTATCCTCCTAAGAAAGGTCAGTGCAGAATGCTGTGGCCAGGGAACACAGCGTTGATAGTCCTGGACTGGCTGAAAGCAGTGGTCCGCTCACTGCCACGTGTCAGGTCGTCGTGTGGAGATATGAAGTTATCTCCGGCCTGGTTAGAACAATGGTAGTGCTTTCCAAAGTCTGTGTGGTTGTTTGATTCTCTGGGCCATCGGGGAGAAGCAGTGTGCCCTTCTGGCTCTTTGATTCGTATGGACAATACCATCATGGTCAACAAGGAGGAATTATTCAGAGTGATTCTTCTTTGTTCAAACGGAAGTTAAGAAATTGAATGTTTTGCAGTAAGGATTTGTACAAGGAAAGTAGAAGTAATAGTCTGCAGAAGAGTTATTCAAATGGAAGAGACTAAAGTGCGAGCAGTGTATTCAGTTTCTTGGCAAGGCCACGGCCACTGAATAACTACATATAACATGCAATGTGTTAAATACTATGGGCATCTCATGTCAACCATTTTCCAAGTTCAAGTAACATCCTACATTAAGTATGACAAAACTGAGAAAAAGACTGTTCTTTGAGTTAATTGATCATGAGGAGGATGGCAGCAGGGTGATTGGCAGATTGCTAAGTAACCAAATCAGCAGCCCTTACAAGGGTACCGCTACATATCTTTACTGTGAGCTTTCTTATGAATGGAACTAACAGTATAACTGATTAATAGACGAATATAACTCAAGTAAATCAACTGTGTAATAATTAGGGGTGCAACGAATCGTCACCGGTCCGTGATCCGAACGGGTCAACCTGTTCGGTTCGGCACACCACGCGATCCGTGGACCGCCCTGCTGCCTCAGCCATAGGAAAGGCTGCAGCTTCGGCCTAGCTCTAACGCGGCAGCCATCTTGGTACACCCGGCGGTTGTTTACCACGTGATCGCTCCGTCAAATGACGGATCGATCACTTGTAAACAAACCAGCATCATGTCATGACGCCGGTTCCTCTCTCCCCTCTGTGTACTGATCTGTACAGAGGAGGGGAGAGATCGGATGGATCTGTAATTGCAGTCACATCCATCCATGCTCAGCCACCCCTGCATACTCTGCCAATACCCTGCCATACTCTGCCATACCCTGCCATACTCTGCCAATACCCTGCCAATACTCTGCAATACCCTGCCAATGCTCTGCAATACCCAGCCATACTCTGCAATACCCAGCCATACTCTGCCATACCCAGACATACTCTGCCATACCTAGCCATACTATGCAATACCCAGCCATACTCTGCAATACCCAGCCATACTCTGCAATACTCGGTAATACCCAGCCATACTCTGCGATACCCAGCCATACCCAGCCTTACCCAGCCATACTCAGCCAATATTACAGTGGGGGAGATGACGCGGGTATTACAGTGGGGGAGATGACGTGGATATTACAATAGGGGAGATGACATGAATATTACAGTGGGGGAGTTGACGTGGATATTACAGGGGGGAAGATGACGTGGATATTACAGTGGCGACTATATGGTGGTGGAATATTCACAGGTTTTTTAAAATTCAATTAATATTTGCTGATCCGAAAATGATCCGATCCGCGACTCTGTTCCGAGGAACGATCCGATCCATGAGTTTTTTGATCCGTTGAACCCCTAGTAATAATGACTGAAGGTTAAGAGCGATAGAACTCAACGATGTTATCTGGCTGCTTTCAGGGGACTTATCAATGCCAAAAAACCTGAAATCAGAGGTAACCACTCTAACAAGGACAGATCACAAAATGGCAAACACTTTAACAGTTTTGCCAGTCCTACTGCATAGGTTATTTTGTGGGTTGAATCATGCCACGTCATGGACACATCACTTATGTAAGCAGCACAGGAAGTCACCCACCGCTAAAGAAAAAAAAGAAGAGGCAATGGTCTTGGGTGCTGCCTAATTTGGAGTTGGGCTTTGAAAATAAAATTTCCATGTTTCCACAATTCAGCCAACCATGAGTTTATATAAGTGCCAAAGATGTAAATCTCTCTTCTCTGTAACCATAACAACAAAATTTATTCTGTAGACAGAAATCTTAGAGTGCTCATACCCCCTCTTCTTAACTTCAATGTCTTTGATTATTATTTTGAAAAACCTCAGAACGTGTAAATTGATGTCTAGGTTGAATATGCACCAAGCTAAATTATTGTGTTTTTTTGTGTTTTTGTTTTTGTGTTTGCCCCTATTTATCATGAGCTGAACTCAAAGATTTACGACTTTTTCTATGTACACAAAAGGCCTATTTCTCTCAAATATTGTTCACAAATCTGTCTAAATCTGTGTTAGTGAGCACTTATCCTTTGCCGAGATAATCCATCCACCTCACAGATGTGGCATATCAAGATGCCACAATAAAAGGCCACTCTAAAATGTGCAGTGTTACTGTATTGGAGGGGTCGGGGGTCCGAAAACCAGTCAGTATCTGGTGTGACCACCATTTGCCTCACGCAGTGCAGCACATCTCCTTCGCATAGAGTTGATCAGGTTGTTGATTGTGGCCTGTGGAATGTTGGTCCATTCCTCTTAAATGACTGTGCGAAGTTGCTGGATATTGGCAGGAACTGGAACACGCTGTCGTATACGCCGATCCAGAGCACCCAAACATGCTCAATGGGTGACATGTCCGGTGAGTATGCTGGCCATGCAAGAACTGGGATGTTTTCAGCTTCCAGGAATTGTGTACAGATCCTTGCAACATGGGGCCATGCATTATCATGCTGCAACATGAGGTGAAGGTCATGGAGGAATGGCACCACGATAGGCCTCAGGATCTCGTCACTGTATCTCTGTGCATTCAAAATGGCATCAATAAAAGGCATCTGTGTTCATTGTCCATAGCATACACCTGCCCAGATCAGAACCCCACCACCACCATGGGCCACTTGATCCACAACATTGACATCAGCAAACGATGCCATACACGCGGTCTGCCATCTGCCCTGTACAGTGAAAAACGGGATTCATTCGTGAAGAGAACACCTCTCCAAAGTGCCAGACGCCATATCGAATGTGAGCATTTGCCCACTCATACTCATACTCTTACTGCAGTCAGGTCGAGACCCCAATGAGGACGACGAGCATGCAGATGAGCTTCCCTGAGACGGTTTCTGACAGTTTGTGCAGAAATTCTTTGGTTATGCAAACCGATTGTTGCAGCAGCTGTCCAGGTGGCTGGTCTGAAGGTGAATATGCTGCATGTGGAGGTCCTGGGCTGGTGTGGTTATATGTGGTATGCGGTTGTGAGGCCGGTTGGATGTACTGCCAAATTCTCTGAAACGCCTTTGGAGACGGCTTATGGTAGAGAAATATTCAATTCAAGGGCAACAGCTCTGGTGGACATTTCTGAAGTCAGCATGCCAATTACACGCTCCCTCAAAACTTGCAACATTGTGCTGTATGATAAAACTGCACATTTTAGAGTGGCCTTTTATTGTGAACAGCCTAAGGCACACCTGTGCAATAATCATGCTGTCTAATCAGCATCTTGATATGCCACACCTGTGAGGTGGAGGGATTATCTCGGCAAAGGAGAAGTGCTCACTAACACAGATTTAGACAGATTTGTGAACAATTTTAGAGAGAAATAGGCCTTTTGTGTACATAGAAAAAGTCGTAGATCTTTGAGTTCAGCTCATGATAAATAGGGGCAAACACAAAAGTGTTGCTTTTAAAATTTTGCACAGTGTTTATTATGATACAAAATACATGAACTTGTCATGTGATTATATCAGAGTCATAACGTTTGAAAGATTTCAGTAGTTGCCCATTATAGTATCTACAGAGCAGAAGCAGGTACTTATGTGTATTGACTGAGAAGCACTATTTAGTTCAGAAATGTGCAGTAACATAACTTATTGTAAAAAAAAATAATGCAAATAATATAAAAATGCAATATTAAATTATATATTCTCATTTAAATAACTAGGGTAAGCATATCATATCCTGCAGGCACATATGTCAGGGGAGGGGAAATGAGAGGGAAACTGCAGTGGCAGAAGTATAGGGGTTGCTGAGGTCGCCATGGCACCTGGTATATGTATACAGTATATGTGTGTGTGTGTTTATACATGTGTATGGATGTGTGTGTGTGTTTACATGTATGTATGCACATTTTATGTATGTGCTTTTAATCCTGACCCCCTATATGTGTACAATCAGAACTTTTTTTTTTCTTGCTTGTTCATAGTACCGGCAAAAAATGCTGTTCTTTTTTAAAGCGATCCATGCTCAGATTGCTTTTCAGAGGCATTTGACAGCCGGTAAAGAGACAATATGTTTCCTCCTGACCTCCTGTTTTACCCCTTTAATGCATCATCACTATGTTGCAACTGCATGCAATGCACACAGTTGCAGAGTGGTTGTAGTGCAGCCCCATTCACCTAGGGGTAGCCTTCACCCTGACTGGAAAAAGATTGAGAAACACTGGCATAGAGGAACCAATCTCTCCATTTTCCTCCTGCAGCTGCTGAATGCCTAGGGTTGGGAGAGGAGGAGAAGCAGGGGGAAATGGCGGAATTGGTTCCTTTATATGCAGCCACCCACTTGCGACCGGGCCCTGTTGTTCCGCCACCGGGCTCAGAGGAAAGGGCCCTGTCTGGGGATCAGGAGGGCCCTTCATGGTTTCTTGCATCGGGGCCCTGAAGGTTCTAGTTATGCCACTGGGAAAATCCATAGCAATCCACACTGTCCTAATACACAAGATTGCCTTATCACCATTTAACAAAATTTAATTTATTTAATATAAATAGGATTCTTGTTAATATGATAATTTTTTATCATTAAGCAATACTGTTTCACAGCAAACATACCTGTTTAGGACAAGTTATTTAAGACAGCGGTTAAATGACAGCAATTTAATTATAGCAGAGACCATTTCACTTCCCTTAGTATGCATCAGCTTGGCATTAATGATATTTTGAGCCTGGTAAGTGCATTAATGTATCTACATTTAGAGAATTGTTGGCGTTTCAGTTAGTTCTAGGTTGTTGATGTTTAATGTGTTAATCAATATTAATAGAGACTGTTCACAGCTTGTATCAAAGTGAATGTCCACTGAGTATAGCAACTACTAGCAAACATTTGCTTGTTTAAGAACAGGCAAGGTTGTAGTTGGGGTTGACTGTGGTGTTACCAGGTGTTGGGATGAAAGCAAGGAGGTTTAGGTTGTGACATGAGTGGTAAAGAAAATGAGAGGGGAATGGGGATCTGGTGCAGTAGTGATGAGGCCAGAAGGTTTGGTTGGTGTGCAGACATAGGAGGTGAGAGCATGGGTGTGGGAGACTGAGAACAAATAAGAGATGATAGGGGTCAAGTGTAATGGTGGGGAGAGGCGTGATTCTGGCACAGTGGAAAGTGAGGGTGCAGGAGCAGTTTTCAAAATGGTGGATTGTGCAGGCATGGTTGTTAGAGTGGGAGGAGAGACAGTGTTGATGAGATCCAGATTGACAGTGGGGGTGATGAGGAGCATGAAGGTAAGCATGGGGCTCAAGTGTATGGCAAAATAAGGACAAGTGGCCTGCAGGCATGGGGGTGAGAGGAGGGGATGATGGGCGTGAAGGTACAATGGTGGACATGGGTGGAGGACGTTGAACTGGCATAGTGATAAGAGTGTGGGGAAGATATACAGATGCAGTGGTGAGAGCTGTGAAGGAGGGATAGTGGTCAGACATTGTGGTGAGAGGAATGGAAGTGCGCTGCTATAGGGGTTAGTGAGGGCTGTTAAGGTGTGGTGGTGAGAGCAAATGTGAATGGAGGAATCAGTTCTACTTCCTCCCTTTTTCTTTTTCTTTTTTTGTTCAGACCACTGGCTATACTAAAATGGCCAGCCTTAATTTCCCTCACACATGATTGGATATTAAGGCTACTTTCACACTGAGGCGCTGGGTGCGCTGGAGGTAAAGCGGCACTATATTTAGCGCCGCTTTAGTCGTTTTAGCGGCGCTTTGCGGCCACTAGCAGGGCAGTTTTACCCCCCACGAGCGGCCAAATAAGGGTTATAACCGCCCACAAAGTGAGTTTGGAGCGCTGCCCAATGGTTTTCAATGGGAAGGGGCGCTTTAGGAGCGGTAAATACACTACTCCTTCAGCGCTCCAAAGATGCGGCTTGCAGGACATTTTTCAGCGTCCTGCAAGCGCACCGCTCCAGTGTGAAAGCCAGCGGCTGTTTGAATGCGCTTTGCAGGCGCCTCAGTGTGAAAGGGGCCTAAAAGTGAACACAGGTTTACTCAATTTATTATTATTCACTTTGCAAAGTAAACAAACACTTTTCTAAGTGAATATTAAACAGCATCTATTCCTTAATTCCTTAACTAAATCAATCCTAAGGCCCTCTGCACATAGGGGTGTCTAGTTGATGTGTTTTCCTCCCAACATTTTGGTATGTCCAGGAGGGACAGGTGCAGTGTCCAGCCCCACTGTCTGCAGCCAGCCAATCGGACATTCCGACAACAAAATCCCATGTTTTTTTTCCGAACGATGTTGGCTCAAACTTGTCTTGCGCACACACACGGTCGCACAAAGTTGGTCGGAAATTCTGAACGTCAACAACACATACGACAAGCCGAGAAAAATTAAGTTCAATAGCCAGTGCTGCTCTTCTGCTTGATTCCGAGCATGCGTGGCACTTTGTGCATCGGAATTGTGTACACACGATCGGAATTTGTCGGAAACGTTGAGAACCAGATTTCAAATTTTGTGCGACGAAAAATCAGATGGAAACTGTCCGATGGAGCCTACACACGGTTGGAATTTCCGGCAACAAGCTCCGATCACACATTTTGCGTTGAAAAGTCAGACCGTGTGTACGGGGCATTGATGTTACGTTTTAGGACCATAATCATTCAGGGACAAATGCCTGAAACGCAGGTTTTTAGTGGTCTATCAGTGGTTTGTATCGAATAAAAAAAGCTAGATCAAAGACATACAGTAGTAGCAGTTGCAGTAAATCAATCTTATACAGTCCTTCCTACAAAACTGCTGACATGATAGTATTTCTTCTTACAATTTATATATATTTAGTGCTTCAGCTTTTTTGTTTTTAATGAATTTGTTACTGCAACATGAAGCATCTTTGTACCACATTGTATGGTTATTTTATGTAAGCTACGTGGTAGTGATAGACTTTGTGCCACCTGGCTGTATTTCAAGTCAACTTGTTCCATCATCCTTATCTTTCATGTTGACCACCCTGGTCTAAACTCCCATCAGTTACATAAAAGTATATGTAAATTCAGTCATTAAAATCTCATAAAAGCTTTAACATGTTAAAGACATTAAAAATATTTTTTTAAATGACATTGTCTGCAGCTTTCAGTATAAAACCTGCTATGAAGATCCTTGTTCAGGCACTTCCTGTTACAGAGAGACAATGCTCTGCCCAAATGTTTTCCTGCATTGTTATGTGAGAATCAGATGGAAACTTAAACACACATTACAGCCTACCTGTATCTGAACACCCAGACAGCTCTAGAAATTTTTTGTCAATGGAGAAAATAGTATTTTCAAATGAAACTCTGCAACACAATTTCCTGTTGCGTTTCCCGGGACAGGATGGCCAGAAGAGTCTTGAAAGCCACGTTGGTGACCAAAGATATAAAAACTGTCACCTAAGCTGGCTAATATTGGCAAGAAAAGGCAAAATTAGTTTAATGTCTATGACCAAATTGACATTGTTCCACTTCTGTGTTGCTATCAGAAAGTCTACATAACAATTATAGAGGTTTAAATTGTAATATTGATGCTGATTATTATTATTTGTAATTTGCACTATAATCTACAGTGGATTTCTATAGAGTAATAGATAAAAGCATGTGTGTGTGATACAAATCATACAAATATATAAAACGTTTCCAACAACAGGCACAGTTTTACAATAAACAAATGCAGCAATAATTAAATGCAATAAGAAAGACAGCCCAGCCTATAATAGCATTGCAATAAGAAAGACAGCCATACAGGCAGGGGTCAAGTCCTGGGGAAAAAAGTGTGGGAACTCCCACCCAAGATCCACTCCCCCACCAAAAAAAAAAAAAAAAATGATACGCTCATATGCACGAACGCTTCAAAAGTGGTATTTTTCATCCAATTTTCGTATTGTGTGTATGAAGCTTAACTGTTAGTACATACAAAAAAAACAATCCTCAATAAACATAAATACGGTAATTCTCTGAATAATCAGCATTCATTCAATTGTGCTTCCATGCAAATGTGAACATCATGTTCTGATCTTTATTGGGGAATTTTATTTTGTATATAGAGTGTTTATGTGGTGAGTTTACACTTTTCATTGAACAGAGTTTGGATAACACAGGGTTAAACGGAAAGGTCATAAATGAACTGCACATTATCTGGACAGAATGCTTGGGGAGATAGTGATGTGTTCCTGCTTAGGAGATGTATGTTAGCTTGGGGGGCTGCAAACTCTGCAGGGCTCCAACCCTTCACATATTTCCACATAAACTTCCCTCTTGGCATTAAACTTTGCCAGGTATTGTGCTCAGCTTACCACCCCAAACTGATGTTCCTCCCTCAGCTCACCTCTCTCCCTGCATGTCCTGTGAGCAGAATTGCTGTGCTCCTCTTCTGGGGTCTCTCATCATATGGCACTGAAGATAGAGGAGGGGGGATTCAGTGGGACACAGAAAGTATGCAGGGGACTGGGGGGGGGGGGGGGAGATGAGGAGACAAAAATCAGGAGGGGGCGGCGGGGAGGAGCGCATCACGAGAGGTCTGACTAAATACAATCTCTTAGCAGCAGGGACCTGATCTACCTGTCAGCTAGCTGTGATTGACAGGTAGATCGAAGCGGAATCTGTCATGGGGCCCCCTACTGGCAATGCCTGAATGGTCAGGTGTACGGCACTTACTATTGCGAGCTGTGTCGGCAGCTGCTGGTGTAGCCCTGCCACACAGCTCACATACTTCAAAGTCTTGCAGGACACGGCTGCTAACGGGAACTGAGTTCCTGTTGTGGAAAAAGTACAGGAACTCCGTTCCCATGCGTTCCCGCAGGACTTGAGCCCTGCATACAGGCATACAAGGCGTACAAACTAAAGATATCCTGATTCCCATAGCAAGTTGGTACATTTCATATTATTCAGATTAATAGACTAATTAATTGTCAAGACATATATTTCTCTATGTAAACTTGTTTCTATTTTTTTTTTTATTGAGAACGTATTTTAAACAAGTAGTGGAAAAGGTTATTGTTTTGTAAAACAATATGAAAAGGGATCATGAAAATGGGCTATAAATGACATTCCTTTAATAAATTGGATTCTTTTTTTATCCATTCCTCTCTTGAGCTTTTTCATAGCTCAAGAGGGGATGTATTTTTTTTGCAGAATATATGATTCCTGATAACTCTCCCTGAAAGTAAATTGTCCTTTTAAGTGTTTCTGCATAGTGATGGACAGGGAGGTTGAACCCAGTAAAGCACAGATTATGGCTTTCAATCACTGATTCTGCTACTAAGATTTTTCTTTTTTAACACACAGCACTTACCTGTGTTAATGTGCAGTGTACTGTATAATAATAAATGTATTTAAACTCAGACACTTAAGCCGATTATGCTGTTGGATATGTTCCTGTTATGTCAAAACATTTATAAGTTTATTTGTCCTGCTTTCATTTAAAGGAGATCTATGGTCACACCATAAACTTTCATGTTATGACACCAGAATTGTAATAGCAATACAAACAATAGTTATTTTAGACAATCCAATACAAGCTTACATGAAAAATCTCCTTTCATGTTGTGAGTGTTGCCTGACTGCTGGCCATCTCTTTCCACAACTTCCTGGAGTCCATGCATGATTTACAGCTTCTCCTCTGCTCTTCTTTCTTTTTATAAGGACTACATATCCCATGGTACCTTGTTGCCTGCAAGCAGTACAGTCCTGTACAAACTCTGCCTCCTGAAGCTCCTCCTCTCACCATCTCTGTAGTTCAGAAGGCAAAATGTGTGACACAGCAGTGCCTACTCACAGGACATAGTGAATAAGTGTCACAGAATTCAAGGAAGTAAATGTGTGGGGATATTCACAAAGTAAAAGCTTCAAGATCATTCAGATAGGAGTAGGCCAGAAATAATAGAAACACAATATGGAAAGGAATATACAATTAAAAATGTTGACCAAAGATACACATTACAGTGATTGTAAAGTCTCAATTTTATTTATTTTTTATTTTTTCAATAAAAATAACAAACATGTTATACTTACCTTCTCTGTGCAGTAGTCTTGCACAGAGCAACCCGGATCCTCCTCTACTCGGGGTCCCTCTTCTGTGCTCCTGGCTCCTCCCTCCTGTCGAGTGCCCCCCCAAAAAGCAGCTTGCTATGGGGGCACCCGAGTCGAGCCACAGCTCCCTGTGTCCATTCAGACACAGAGCTGTGGCTCTGCTGCTCCCCCTCTCTCTCTCTACTGATTGGCTGACTGCCTTTGATTGACAGCAGCAAGGAGCCAATGGCACTGCTGCTATGTCTCAGCCAATCAGGAGGGAGAGTCTCAGATGGCAGAAACACTTATGGACATCGCTGGACAGAGATGGGGCTCAGGTGAGTATGGGGGGCTGCTGTACATAGAAAGTTTTTTATCTTAATGCATAGAATGTATTAAGATAAAAAATGTTCTTACTTTACAACTCCTTTAAATCCTTTAGTATAGAGAGATCCACCGCTCCAGGATTATCCACCCAAACTCAATTTTACAGCTATTCATATGGTTAGAGAACCCAGGTGCAGGCACGGCACAAGCTGATGAAGATGAAAATTAAGGACTCTGAACAGCCGCACTCCAAGAAAAATTCAAAAGCCTTTATTGGTAAAATATTGAATCACACAAAAATAGGTCACAGCAAAGCAGGAAAATGGCTAACGCGTTTCCCACTACCAAGAGTGCTTACTCATAGCTATTGCACATGGAGAAATATGGAAAATAAATACATTTCATGATGTTGCACACTTTGAGTTGCTTGGTTAATTGGTTGATGAATAGTTTAATTGGTGGATAAACTGGCCAGCTGACTCTGATCAAGAACCAGACCTGGCCCCTTCGAACGTTCAGTAAAGAACCTTCAACCTGTGTCACTGGAAAAGAATTCTTAGCCTAATATTACTACCATGTCCATATGATATATGCAAGCAAAAAAAAGGAGAAAATACATATGTATTTTCTCCTGCAAACCGACTTTGGGGCCCCGTATCTCGGGGCCACTTGGTGCTAGGAACCCCAGCTTTGGATATGTTGTAGCGCTAGTTCCACTAGGTTTGCACAAGTGATACGGGGCCCCAAAGTCGGTTTGTAAAATGTCATTCTCTGCTGCAGAGAAGTGCTTGACTCGAGTATAAGCCGAGGGGGCATTTTCAGCACAAAAAAAAAAAATGTGCTGAAAAACTCGGCTTATACTCGATTATATACGGCAGTGATGGCGAACCTTGGCACCCCAGATTTTTGGAACTACATTTCCCATTATGCTCATGCACTCTGCAGTATAGTGGAGCATCATGGGAAATGTAGTCCAAAACATCTGGGGTGCCAAGGTTCGCCATCACTGATATACGGTAATGTTATTATAAATTACACTTGTTATCTGTTTTATTTATTATTTATTCCTTTTTCCTTTGTGTTCCGATATGTGGAATGCACTGGATAATACCAGCAGTTCCAATGCTTACGGCTCTTGGAGCACAAGCTTATTTAAGGTATTTTTCAGTATTTATAGCTGCCTGCTTACTGCCATACCTCTGATGACGTCAGTTGCGACTAAACACGTCGCCATCACAGCCATCTTTTTAGTTTGAAAAAAGCGTTGCTACTTTTTTATACATGTGAATTTAATACTTTAATAAATGCTGGTTTTAATAGAAATTATTACACTTTTGAGGCTTCTTTATTTTTATGAGGAATATGTTCACCATATGTCTGTTGAGCTGTGCTGGACATTATGTGGTCAATTAAACCCTGGATTATCGTTATCATCAGATTGATCGGGAGATCTAGATGCTGTATCTTTGAGCTTTTGTGACCACTCTATAACTTGAGGGTCTCTAATATCTGGTAAGCATTTAGGCTTGATCACCTTGGTGCAGAGTGCTGTCTTGCATCACATTTGAAGCTGGTGTTGGCCTCCTCTCTTTCACCTTTATATGGATCCAGTTGTTTGAATATCATCAGATTGGAATGTTTATAGACTCTTTACCATCATTTTTTAGTGCTTCATATTTTGATTCCTTTTTATTAATAGCAGCATGTCATTGCTTACAAGAAAGGGTTGCTCTTAAGCTGAACTCTGGCCAGCTTATAAAAATAACATTTGATTGCCCCCCACCAACCTTGTTTATCATATACAACGCTTGTTTAGGCCTAAGAGAATACTTACCTTACTCCTCAGGCTTGCACACCACCAGTTCCTGTATTCACATAGAGTCCCAAGAAGCCTCTCCTCTTCTCCGGCCATGCAGTCACTCCCTTGTCGATGTCACCATCGGCCCTGCATTGTGCAGTATGTGATGATGTTGATCTACATTCTGGAGCAGGAATGGAAGCAAAGAAGAGCCCCTGCTGCCAGATGAACAAGGAATAAATTAAAGATTCATCTTTGTTATCTCCCCTAGACTAAATGAGCATAGACAATTCCTATACAGGGCAAAGGGGAACCCAAATAGTTTTTTCATTAGCTGATCAGAGTTCAACGTTAATTCCTTTTAAGCTGATGTATAACCTGTTTATATTTTGCTTTTCATTTCTTTCCAACTCCCCTTATGAACATGCTAATGAAAATTTGAAATAAACTTTTACATTATTCATTTCATAACATAATTTAGTGCCAGTGATGTCACCACTAAGGTTCTGTGCTCCTTTAAGTAGGCAGATCATGACTCCCAGGGTGCTGTACATAGCTTCCCAAAGACTATACAGCACCATTCAAAACTCTCATCTCTGATGCAAGCAATGATATAGCTCTTGGGAGGTATTAGGCAAATAGCAAAAAGTTTTGACGGGTTGATATCAATGTGGAGGTTTGGGCATTTCTAAGCCCTCGTACACAAGGTCGGACATTCCGACCACAAAATCCGTCGGATTTTTTCCAACAGATTTTGTCCGAAACTTGTGTTGCACACACACGGTCAGACAAAGTTGTCGGAAAATCCGATCATTCCGAATGAGGTGACGTACAGAGCATACGACGGGGATAACGTACAGGGCAGTAGCCAATAGCTTTCATCTCCAAATTTCTTCCGAGCATGTGTGGCACTTTGTGCGTCGGAATTCTCTACACACGATTGGAAAAAGTCTGATCGGATTTTGTTGTTGGAAAATTTTAGATCCTGCTCTCAAATTTCCGACGGAAAAAGCCCGCTAGAGCACACACATGATCGGATTTTCCGACAACAAAAACCGATCAGACTTTTTCCATCGGAATATTCGACCGTGTGTACGGGGCATAAGAAGACTGTATTTGCATGCAGATCTCCCTAGGTAGTGCTGAGACTTCATGATTGAAAGATCTGAAATTCAATAAATAAAAAAGGGGTGGGGGGGTCAGGGAAAGTATGGCTGGGATGGGCTCTGTTTGACTTACTGCAGGTTCCAATGTACATTGTGAGAAGCTCACAGAGTGCAGTGAAACCAGAGTAAACAATTTCAGTACAGGAAAGGAACCTGTGCAAAACTGAAGGAAAGTCTGGATTTGAGCTTTAGCAAGCACACTCTAAACTCATATCCATTTCATTACTTAAATCACGCTATATTACATTAACTGGTATTTAGACATCAACTTAAACCTTCACCTACCTATCACAGCTACTGTAATAACGAACAGGAGTCAAACACTAAGGAGACAAGCTTAAACAAAGATTAGTGAATCAATCAACCATGAGACACATCTATAGGAAAGAAGGAGCCATTAGTCCTTGTGTATGTCACCTGGAATATATCACCCTTACAGCACTAGATATGTGTGTTTATGCAAAGGAGTCGTTTTTCATGGCACAACGGTTCTGTTATTAATTGCACAACAACAAGCATTTTGTTGAAGCCCATTAGAGATCATTTATCTTTGTCAATTTGTATGGGTGAGTACCCATGGTCCTTGCATCTGGTGCTAAATTCTGAAAGGATATTTAAGTGATCCAGACATGATTTGTCAGCTTTGCAGAATAAAAGACTAATATTACATGCTAAGAACCAAATAGAGGGCTATAAATCATCAGCTTCTGCATAGACACTGTGCACCAGTCTCACTTCTCATGTTCTTTAAAAAATGTTTGAAAAACTTCCCGTTTAATCTCAATGCATTTAAACTGGAAAAATGTTTATTCTGACTATATTAATGCCATTCTAGCCAGTGTTTTCAGTAAAAAAAAAACATTTCATAGGATATCTCTGAGTGAAAGTGCATGTACATGCTTGTTCTGTGAGAATGGGGCAAAAACTAATGTTATTAGGCTATTCCCAGTGCTGGTTGAATGTCCTTCATTTATTTCAGAAGGAAAATACTTAATTTGGCCACCAGATGGGGCTAAGCATCATAGGCATTTTTCATTTTTAATCAGTGAAAAACATTTAACCATTGTTTTTCCCCATTCACACAGAATTAATGTACATTTCACTTTCACTAGGCAACTTGCTATGCATTTTTTAAATACAGCCCTAAATGTCCACATTGTCTAAAATTTTCATATAAAAACTCCACTCATAGAATTGCTTCTAACTCTTTCCATTAGTCATTATCATAGGCCTCCATCCCTATTAATTAATAAGAAAAGGAGAGTTGGGACTTTAAATGAGATGCGTGTTTGCACAAATGAAAATGAATACACAATATTACATAAGTTTATTCATGAATTGCACATGAGACATGGTACATTACAGATATGACGAGCTCATGTGCATATAACTGACAATAAAAAATAAAAAATTTAAAATGATTACACATGGTGGATGAAATCCATATATGGGATAGGATGTAAACGCATAATTAATAAAAGACTGCATAAAAATCATGACGCATTTCGTGGATATACTTCCACTTCTTCAGAAGCAAATGCAGAATGCGTATCTACAAAAAACATGAAAGATATTCCAAATTAAGCAAATAAATAAAATAAGGATAAGGGGGAGGAAAAAAGCCAGACACCCCAAAATGACATACATATCGGCTCCAAAATTAATCATGAAATGCTGAGAACTGAAAGTTGAGGAAAGCTGGAAAATGTCCCTGCCGGGAGCTGAGGGGACGTAAATCCACTCGGCGGGCAGCCGAGGTGGAAAACACCACACTCGAGGGGAGGGAGGGGGAAGGAAAGTGTCCATGGTGGGATGCATGATGATTCCGCCCTCCCTCACCCCTTTCCCTTCACACTGACCCCAATAGTATATAGGCTTAATGCCCTTTGCAAGTCACACCTTGCACTTATCATTGACCACACGCATTTTTTTATTTATTTAGATATTGGAGCTGTTCCCAGGCACCAATGTCACCACCATAACTGACCCTATTTGATGTTGGTCCGCGTTCATCTAAAAATATTAATTAATAGGGATGGAGGCGTATGCTCGTTTTAACCATATGCCTCATTCAAAGTCCCAATCCATGCTTCAGGCGCCCCTGCATGTAGATTAGGGGCCAGGCACAGGGATTAGGAGGGCGGCGCCCCTGATGGATGGACCGCCACTGCTGGCAGTCCTATAGCTGTTTATTGGGATGCAGTGGCTGCATAGACACAGCCACTGCTTCCAATATGACATCCATGTGGATGCGGGTGCACATCCTGAAACACAACCATATGGATGTCACATTGGGAGCAGCGGTCGTGTCCACGCAGTCGCTGCATCACAATAGACAGCTATAGGTCTTCCAATGGGTATGCCCCCCACACCTGTGCATCCTCGTGCAGGTGAACACAGCGCTGCATGATGCACAGATTAAAACGCCCCATGTGAACAAGGCAGAATATAACAGAAGTGCTACCCCTTCCTCACTTGATCCAAAAGTAAGTATGATTTAATTCTCTCCCTAACCCTAACACCAAATCTAACCCCTCAATGAGTCCTTAAAAGTAGAATTATAGACAAAACCTGTCAGATTTTTTTTTTCGACATCTGCGTCCCATTGCAGAGATTTCCCTTCACGTCCTGTCCCATAACCAAACAGGAGGGGAGAGAAATTTCCTGCAAAGTAAAGTAATTCTTTGGGGACCCCCAGGTCACCAGAACTAGTGCATTGGAAGATTTTTTACTTTTCTGGGGACAACACAAAATTTGGAATTTTCTTTTACGTTCACTGTCAATAATAATGATTAACAGGAACACATAGAGATGCTGAATCTCCCTAACAAAGGCACAGACCACAATAAAAATTGTCAGGTGTTCTAACTCCACTCCGCTCTATCTAAAATAGGAAGGGAAGGGGGTAAATCCTTCCGGGGCTGAAGTGGTTAAAAGAAAACAGAAAAAAGTGCGATGTGCCGAGATCGTCAAAATGACACTGCAGCAACCCCGCCAGACCGTGCTGCACACCAGCTGCTGTGTTGTAAGGCAGCAGCTGGTGTGAATTATCCCTTAACCTCCTCAATACCTAATGTTGAACTTTATTTTTGTAAAATTGCAAACAGGCAGGTTTTTTGTTTTTTTTTTTAGAAAAGAGATACTATGAGCCTTCTTCATTTCTTACCTGCCTGTCTACACTGTACACTTAGCTCGGCACAGGCATCTCAGTGTACAATTTCGGCATCTTCCAAGATGAATGAACTCCCACACATCTGTTATTCAATTACTTTTTCTCATCCCAGCCTGGCCAATTAAAATGGCTGAAGATGGGTACTAGAAGAAACCCAGCCAACGATGTCAGCGGCCAGTGAAAAAGCTTTGGGAAATCACAGCACTGGAGTGGAGGCGAGTAAAGCTCCACTTTAACCCTTAAAGCCAGTCCTGGCCTCCTGAAAACTGATACAATTTGCTGTAACCTGTGCACATTTAAAACACTTTCCACCTAGGGGCAGCTAAACATGGTAAGGTACAGGTGGACTGGGAGCAGTGGGTATATCCTTTGAGCACAAGCTCTTAATCGGACACAAATCTTTTTTTTTTTGTTTTGTTTTATTTTGTTGGGTATGTTTCAACTTTCCCGCAATGGTTTTAACTTTGTGGGATTTATTTACTAAAGGCAAGTAGGCTGTTTGCTTTGCAAGAGGAAGTTGCACTGTGCAGGAGCATTGCCCCCCAGAGCTTCACTTTACAAAGAATACCCAAGGAAAATAGAAAAAAATGCATTTTTGTTGCACATGATTGGATGATGGACATCAGCAGAGCTTCACCTCATTAATTAAGCAGTGGGGTAAATTTCTTTGCAGAGTGCAACTTCCCTTGAAGTGAAAAGTGTGCTTGCCATTAGTAAATTAACCTTAGCTTGTCTGAATTTAGGAACTAAAATGAGCCACAGACCAGTTTATGTGGTCATGTATAGTCATGAAAAGCCCCCGTACACATGGGCCGAATATCAGTTGGTACAGTAGGAACCGGCCAACATTTGGCCCATGTGTACAGGTCTTTGTTTGACAGAAGCTGATCTCACAACCAGCTTCTGTCGAACGAGCATGCTTCTAAATCAGCAGCCAATCACCATCCGATCAGCGTTCTTAGGTAATGGCTGCAAATGCTGACTGTCATGGGCTGGTGGGCAGCCCCCCATCAGAACACAATAGCACAGCGGGGAGATCGCTGCACTAACATCTAAAAGTTAGTACAGAAACCTCCTTATGAGCTGCTAAGCAGACTGAATGAAAAAAAAACTTCCGTGTATACCAGGCTTTAGGATCACCATGAGCGGTCCTTTATGGTCGCTTTTGACTTGGAAATTTCACTATGCGCTGCAAATCCACATCACTTTTAGCCTTTTGGTATAATGCATCTTGGTACGACTCTGTTTCCTGTATCTTCCCAAGTAACACAGACATGATCACCATTCTTAGCTCGACTGTCTGCCCTCACGAGCACAGGCCCTTACTTTTTATTTATCGGCAACAAAAGGAATGACAAACAGGAAGTCATGGCCCCAGCAGCCAATCACTTCCTCCATGCAAAATGACATCACAGAAAATGACATCACAGAAAATGACAACACAGCAAATGACAACACAGGAAATGGGAGGGCATCCACAGGAGTGGGGGGGGAGTGCACATGTCCCACCCACTTGAGGCATGTACACTGCCCCCCACCCAGCCACATGCATGCACATCCACCATCTTGGTCAGCATGGAGCCTATTCAATACTGCCCAGAGTAACCAGTATCTAGTAAGATCATTCTACTTGTTCTTACAGGCTTGAGAAGATCTGCAGGGACATTTCTACTGCTGTTTTCAATATATGGTACGAGTATACCAACAAGGCAGATATCGATGTCCTCTTATAAAAGCAGATATGTATCCAAAAGGGATAGCGTAGCCACAACAGAGATATAATATGTTTCTCTCATTATGCGGACTTCGCTTCTCTAATGTGCATAGACATTTGAAGGCAAGAAGCCCAGCGCATTGCGCTTGATACTTACAAACCGGCAAAAGCCCACACACAGAACACGTCTCCAAGCCAATGAGAAGTTTTTCATACTGACGGCTTTACCGCTGGTAACAATTCAACCCAAGTGTGCTCTGCTAGAGCGTTCCTTGGTTAAATCAGACACAGGGAGACAGATGACAATCTATAAAGCACACATCCTAGAATAAAATGTCTACATGAGTCCATATAATAAAATTTCCACAACACTTTGTTGCTTAACCACTAGATACAAAATATCACTTGAGTATGCAGAGAGTCATTCAATGCCCATCATTCTCAATGTGATAGCTGCCCATGTTGGCCAGTCTAAAAACTGCTTGTTGGACGGCTTTGTAAATGTTTTTGTTTGCAAACTAAACATCTCATGAAAGTTGGCACCTAAGGCGTATTCACTTTTAAAACTGGCAATTTTCGCATCAGTGTCCTTGCGCCTTGCCTCTATTGTATGAATACAGCAATAGAGAAATAAACAAGACAGTGAATCAAACCCACACTATACATTCAGCTATATAATGGATTTTGACTGTCTTCCTAAATCGTAAGGACAAATTTCCTAATTAAAGTATATTCAATCTGCCTGCACTGCCAAGCTGCACCAGAGACCTTGTTTAATTTATCTGTGCTGCCAAGCTTCTCATCCTGAGACTAGCTTTCTTTTTTTTGCATAAATTTTAGTAGCAAGTGCGTGTTCCACAATCCCTTTGACAGACTGCGTGCTCAGGTTGTGTATGTCTTTTTCCACTGCGCGGCACAAATTAATGCTATTGTAACTCAGACCTTGTTTTTTTTCTTTACCTTTTTTTCTTTGCTTTGTTTTTAAACATGTTTGATGATGTTATCATTCAAAGTACCTGGCTAAAGTAAAGCTCCTTGTTATTTCTGGGGTGTTGCAATTATTGCCATGTGGAGTAGGCACGTTTGATGTTATTGAAGTCAGTGTACTGGCTGTACCTTGTCAGATCTTAATAAAGAAACATTTTATGCATGATGTTTATGAAGAAATGAAAGATTAATTCCAGGCAAACAGCTAGGTACACAGGTGACATACATATAAGCGGGGCTTTTTTTCTCAGAGAATAGGTGCAGGAACTCACCCTTCCCGGCCAACTCTCCACCCTCAACCCCCCAGTATTCCTTTGAAGAAAGACGTAAAGCACTGCCAAATCTGCATATTGCACAAGAGGCACAGAGTACTGCTCTTAGTATTGCATAACACACATGGCTCAAGAGTGCGTATTGTGCAGTTTTGAGGTATTTGTATCACACAGGGCACCAAAAAATATAAACACAATGAGCAGTACTTAGATATCCCCTTCCAAGTAACCATCTATTGCTTACCTCTGTACCTCCTGTCCACAGCTCCCCTCTTCTCCCACAGCCCCCCTCTTCTCCCACAGTCCACAGGTCCCCTCTTCTTCCACAGTTCTCCTCTTCTCCTACAGTCAACAGCTCCCCTCTTCTCCCACAGTCCACAGCTCCCCTCTTCTCCCAAAGTCCACAGCTCCCCTCTTCTTCCACAGTTCTCCTCTTCTCCCACAGTCAACAGCTCCCCTCTTCCCCCACAGTCCACAGCTTCCCTCTTCTCACAGTCCACAGCTTCCCTCTTTTCACAGTCCACAGCCTCCCTCTTCTCACAGTCCACAGCCTCCCTCTTCTCACAGTCCACAGCCTCCCTCTTCTCACAGTCCACAGCCTCCCTCTTCTCCCAGTCCACAGCCTCCCTCTTCTCCCAGTCCACAGCTCCCCTTTTCTTCCACAGTTATCCTCTTCTCCCACAGTCAACGGCTCCCCTCTTCCCCCACAGTCCACAGCTTCCTTCTTATCACAGTCCACAGACTCCCTCTTCTCTCAGTCCACAGCTCCCCTCTTTTCCCACAGCTCCCATCTTCTCCCACAGTCCACAGCTCCCATCTTCTCCCACAGTTCCCCTCTTCTCCCACAGCTCCCCTCTTCTCCCCTCTTCTCCCACAGTCAACAGCTCCCCTCTTCTCCCACAGTCAACAGCTCCCCTCTTCTCCCACAGTCAACAGCTCCCCTCTTCACCCACAGTCAACAGCTTTCCTCTTCACCCACAGTCAACAGCTTCCCTCTTCTCACAGTCCACAGCTTCCATGTTTGCCAAGTCAGAGCACAGTTCTATACCACTGTCCACAACTTAACCCCCCCCCCCCCCCCCAACCAGAGCTTACACTGATAGCTGTGGATGGTGGACAGCTTACACAACCTGCCCCTCCATACACAGCTCTCACTTTGCCCCCATTTTTCTTAACAGCTATTACCTGTTTTGGCAAATTGCCACACCCCCCCCCCCCCCCAGCTGGCATGTCTACATTACAGCTCCAAACCTCTCCACTGTTGCATCTCTGCATAAGCACCCGCCCTCCTCTCCTCCCTTTCTCCAAACAGTTCTCCCCTAACAGCTCTCTCCCACCTGTTTACAGTTTCACAGGGCAGCAAGCAGGTGTGTGCGGGCTTTTTCTTTTCAACACTGTGCAGTCTCTGCCTACTATACCTGTAGCACACAGTGAGATCACTTCACTCGGTTCTGTGCTGCTAAGGTCTGAGAGGCAGGGGTGGGGGCGGGGACTGGAGCCAGCTTCCGAAGCACTACAGGGATGGAAATAAAATGCGGGTAGTTGTGGCATTGGGACTCTGGGTACCAACCAACAAATTCCCAGCCCTGCACAAGCCCTAGGTGCCTGCCAATAACATACAGAAGATGGTAGAAGTGAGTAGTGCCAAAACTGAGGTAAATTCAATGCAGATAAGGCACAAGTGAGTTTAATTTCCACCTTTTTAAAGGGATGAGGTAGCAACCCTATTGCACAAACCCCCCCCCCCCCCCCAAAAAAAAAAAAAACACATATTGAGTTCTCTTACCGTAAGTTTCAGACACATCAAAATTTCACTTTGCATGCCTCTTCCTTTTTTATTATAAGGTAAAATTATTATTATATTAGCAGTAAATATAATATATATAAAAGCAGTAGTCTTGTGTGATACCCCAATATTATATATCACTGATATATAATATTGGGGATCACACAAGACTGCTGCTTTTGTACATATTTATTTACTGCTGATATTTATATAATATTAGGGATCACACAAGACTGCTGCTTTTGTATATATTATATTTACTGCCGATATATAATATTGGGGATAGGATCACACAAGACTGCTGATTTGTATAAATATTACAATCTACTGCTGATATAATATTGGGGACACTGATCTGGTCCCCATCTTTTCTCTCTTACTTTCACTTCTCAGCTCAGTGTGGGACAGACAAGGACTGACTGCAGTGGGCTTCTCTGCTCTGTTGTGGGTGGAAGGAGGGAATGATGTCACATTGAGGTGCGCCAGGCACAGCACTTCATTGGCTGGAAGCACATGGCACCTGTCCTGGCACACTGCTGGCAGCCAGGCCGCAGACTAATCCTTTTCGGGATCTGGAGGAGCTGCGGAGTCTTGCCATGTGGCAAACAACACGATCCATCAATCCACGCAGACAGGCAGAGCCGCGGAGTCTTGGGAAGCCGGGCCAACAAGCACCCTCCCTAGGCAACAGTGCGCCCCTAGGTGGCAATGCACCCTAGATGGCTGCCTAGTTTGCCTAGCGGGAGTGCTGACCCTGTTTGTATCTTTGTCTATCCAATCCTGAGATTTACACAATACAGGAAATTGGATGTTTCCACAGTGTTTATCAATAGAGTGGTGTCTTCTTTCCATCCCATTCTGTTGACCTGATAATAAAAGTTTTAAAGGACTTTTAATGTCCCCCCCCCCCCCCTGCTCATTCTACTATCTCCTACTAACAGCATGATCCTTGTAAACGTATTTGCATGCAGCACATTTGATTGGCTCCTAGACCTGCTCCTCCATTCTCCCAGTTTTAGTGCTGCCATATAGAAGACAGCAAGAGCCAAGCCAAATTCAGATATTTAAACTAGCTATGAAAACAAAGCACAAAGAAAACATGGAGCACACCTCATAGATTAAGGGTGGAGTCCTTCCCTGGGTGCTCTGGCTCAAATGGCCTCCAGCCATTGGATTTGCAGCTCAAAGAAGGATGTAGTCTGCGATTCCAGCATCCCATGAAAATCTTTATTTTCTACATGAAGGTCAAGATTAAAAACATCTGCCCCGTTTCGGCATAAAGCCTTGTTTACAGCATATTCACAAATAAATGACAGAACATTTATACTACATACCTCATATGAGGAAGAGCAGAGTCAATAAAACAGTCAGTGTCATCTGACAGTTTTTTATTTTAATTTAATAATTGTTTTATTGACAACGTAGTATGAATGTGTTCTCCTCCCCTAGCTCCTTATGCAGATGAAAACAGAGGGTATGTGATCACTTTATAAATAAAAATGTTCCCCTTTTTAGAAGTGATCACATACCCTCTGTTCTCATCTGCATGTGAGGTATGTAGTATAAATGTTCTGTCATTCACTTTGTGAATATGCTGTGAACAAGGCTGTATGCTGAAATGAACAAAATGAGAATAGTGGAAAAATAGCGATGTCTAATATTATTGAACTAAATAATGAAGTGAAAAATAAATTTTAAATAATGAAAATTCTCTGCTGCAACTTAATGTGAGATACACACAATACAATATAAACAAAAAAGATAGTTGCGCTGAAAATTAAAAGATATACGTGATACACTAAAAATGAGTTTCAATGAATAATACTAGTTGCAGTGTAATTGAACACTGCTACCATGCAATCAATATTAGTCAATCGTAATCACCCAATAATGATATTCTATACCAATGTGAAATTAGCAGTGAAGAAAAAAAATGTAAATTTAAAAAAATCATAAAAATGAAAAATAAAAAATTATAAAATATGCAAATAGTCCACAATTAAGGTAGAGAGACCACAGTTAAATCTTCGATGGTGCCGCTGCACTTAACACCCTCAGAGATGTGATAGAATACACCAAAAGGAAATATCCTCCACCAATAAAATAACTGCAGCTTACCAGCTGATTAGATCTCTTTTTAAGGAGATCCAAGGTGCCTGTGGCTTATCCCCCAGCCTGGGTCTCTGTACCGAATTATCCTGGTGGTCCACTTAGATCAACACAAGGGACTCCTGCTTAAACCTCTCCTCACAGCCATATATGTTCGTTTTATGCAGATAAAGAAGAAGAGATCCATAGCATAATTCCGTAAACAAGTTTAATAAAAAAATGTATGCGTATATCATGCACTTACATTTATGCTGTATTAAAAAAGCGTATATAGTAACAAGCCGGCCGGCTCTCTCTGTCGCTGCCTGCCGCTTCCTGGACAGATGGGGAATGGTGGTGACGTCAGCATGCCGCTCAACCCTACGTCGTTTCGTCAAAAGATGACTTCTTCCTGGGGCACGGGTGGCGTGCTGACCCACCGCCTTAAGTACATAGTGTACATAACAGAAACGCCCATCTCTGAGCTCCTGGTCCGCCATCTTGGAGTAGGGCAAATGCCCATAACCCCAAAAATGTATATTAGATCTATATGGACTACCTACTTCTAAACTTAGTGCGTGGCCATATCGCACAGCCACCCACTTAAGTATAAGTTTGACTCAACTGGAGGCACCCAGCTCCCAGCGTTCGGTTTGCCTCCACCGGTACACCATTTTAGAGTAGGGCAAATGCCCATAATACGAACCTATAGCTATCCATACTGGTTCAAAGCCTGATATGTGACTATATTAGACCGATCCCAGAGGGTTTAAAATATATACAGGTCTTCACTATAAATCCCTCACAAGATGAGCCGTTATTATGGATAAAAGACATATACCTTCTTTAATTGCACTGACAACTGCTGGTTCTTTGTCCTTTATCCCAATTGCCACTCAAATAGAGCATAGTAACGGCTCTAATCTAAACAGCAACAAATAATCCTTATATATTCTTTTACTTCTTTACTGAAAAGTACGGCAAAAAAAATTATAAAATATAAAAAATTCAATTAAAAAGATTTCTATATAGGATTTAATGTAGCTAAATTCTTCGCTATCAACTGGCTAATAACTAAAAATATAAAAAAAAAAAAAATAGTTTATGTATCAAGGAAAAAATTATTAGTAGTTTTTTAAATCGTGGTGTATATATCATAAAAATATTAGTAAATGACGAAAAAAATTTATAAAAATTGTGTTATGCTCATTTAAAGCAGTCTCCCTCATTATATTTTTCTCACATCCTTCCTACAGAGGAAAGTTAATACTGGTTGAAAAAAATGATATATAATAAAATGTTAAAATAAACTGAAATTTGTCCCAGAGTTTGTAATGTCATCTGGAGGAGATATTACCCCCCATCTTCTGGAGGGGACATCAACTCCACAACGCCTCCCCTCCGCCCCCAAGAGCTCAGAGTTGGTTTACAACATGAGGGCTTAACTGTTGTCAATAAAAGCATTTAAATCCACATCAACATTAAGGCCATACGGAGTATAGCAGCGTACCTTATGTATCCAAGCCATCTCTGATCTAGACAAGTCCCTCACCAGGGAACTACCCCTCCAATGAGCATTGAACTTGTCTATTCCTATAAACAATGTATTTTCAGGGTTACAATTATGGTGTAGAGCATAATGCTTGGATGCTGAGTGGAATCTATATCCACTCTTAATGTTCGTGATTTGCTCCCCCAAGCGTACCTGCATGGCTCGCTTGGTTCTGCCAATATACTGAAGCCTGCATGGACATTGCAGAAGATATACAACGCCCTTTGAGCTGCATGTAATGAAGGGCTCAATCTTATGTTCTCTCGAAGTGCTGGTGGAGATAAATGATTCAGTCTTTCTCTGTTTGCTTTTATTCAATGTGCAGATCTGACACCGGCAACACTGATGGTAGCCCGAGAGTTGTTGAAAAAAAGATACCTTTTTAGTTGGAGGGTCCACCACATTTGGTGCTACCCTATCTCTGAGAGAGGGAACCCCCTTGAAAACCACCTCCGGATTGACTGGAAGAAAAGTTTGGATAATTCTATCATTACCCAATAAATGGCAGTGTTTACAAAGCATTTTTTTAACCAGATAATGCAAAAGGAAAAAGGAAAAGGATACAGTAAGTAACAAAAGGGATAATCGGCCTCTCCCTTGTTTTACCTTGGCCATCCTTCGAACAACACAGCCCTATCTATCTCCGCTACTTGTTCAATTATTTTGTCCATAGATTCCACCTCATAACCTTTCTCTTCCAGTCTCCTCTTTAAAGTATCTGAGTGATGAGTTTAAACCAATATCTTATACAATTAAAGATTTAGAATAAACAGTGGCGCTCTATATATATATAATATACAAAGTGTATATAAATAGCTTAAACTAAACAGATTTCACCACCTAGTGTTTAGTGAAATAACCAAATATTGTTTAAACATCATAATCAAAACACCATGTGTACGTGAAAACAGAAATAAAACTAGTGAACATATGATAAAAAGGATAATTACTCGTGTGACCACCAGTAAAAGCTAGTGGTACCAAAATATACAGTGAAATATAAAGTCCATATATAGCTCCTCTAAAAAATGTGCAAAATTTTCCTCTTTTTCAGTCTTCCACCACACCGCAGTGATTAAGTGTTTTTTCCTCCCCCAACAGAAACGCACTCACCAGAAATTTAGCCCGCACTCTCGTGTCAGGCTGTTGCGCATAGAAACCCACCACAGGGGTTTAAGGTGATCACTCTTCAAACAATAATGCGACAGGATCTCTCCATATGTGAGAAAAGAAATACTCAAAATAGTGTAAAACCACTTAAAATTTTATTTTCAAAACCAAATAAAACCTTCAACCATTTCACTCACATGTTTAAAAGTCAAAGCCAGCATTGATTAAGGTATAAACAGCACTGCACTGCACGCTCCACTTCAAAACCACAAAACAATTGAGAACCAACAGTCACGGCGGACTCGAGGTGTACACAAGCTGTTCAGAGATGTATCTCACCCCCTCCTCACTGCCCGTACTGCAGGAACGAAAAAGTGCCTCTCCTCCGTGAGCTTCTAGCGTTAGGATCAAACGATTAGTTGCCGCTCAGCCACGCCCCCGACATGTTTCGTCATTGAGAATCGACTTATTCATGGGGTTGGTCGAACGGCATGTCAATCAACCTATATATACCCTCCCACCCCTGTACGGGCAGCATTGCGCATGCGCAGCTGGAAATACTTGCGCATGTGCCTAACAACCTCGGCGCCTGCGCACTCCTCGTGTCCCCGTTCGTATACATAACATTGTACCATACAGTCATTGGTTATTTGTATGTTACCATATACAATCAATCTCTAGAACCCCTACCTATCTCACGATCCTTCCTTGAGCATCAGTGGGGATTCAAAGGAAGTGCATAAGCATAACCCATGATTGTGGTATAACAACCTATATCCTTGCTTAAAATGACTGTATACTAGATACTATACCCATACCTTACATGTGCTAGATCACAGTCATTATCGGCAGACTTTGGTGTATTTACAGCCACAATCTCATAATAAAAATGTTACCACTACGCGGTCAGAATATGCATAGATCGAATCATGTAAATTCCCCAATAACCCGGGGAAACATTCTTCAATTGGCATAAAGGCACAGGTTTGACACAGTGCGCTATATGTGTATACGCTGGTGCCGCTGCATTATATGTGTAAATTTTTTTTTTAAATTAATTAAAATAATTGAAAAATATAGTATTAAACCCATTTATCAATTATAAAGGTCTTTCTATCTGAAAATATGAATGACTACAATCCATCAATTCATCGATTGATGAAATATTCCATCAACCCATTAAAAACTATTAATGGTCAAATCAACACCCCATGTTCAAATTAATTCGTATAAGGTGCCGTATATTGATATCCGGCATCTTATTGTATATATTACAAAAATATAAGAATATACATGCGAAAAATTGCATCAATTGCATCATAAGCTGTTCCGATACTTGTCCATCAGGAGTGGTCATCACCCTGCATGGATAAGGAATATACCTAAAGGCCAAATCCTACGTGTCCGACGAAATTGCACAGAACTAGAAGACTTTTTTATACAAGCTGATGTCCTAAAAAATAAGTTTGTTCAGAAGGGGTATAAAGAGTGCACTATAGATGGACTAATTAATGAAGTGGCCGAAATACCTAGAACTGAGTGTCTCAAGAAAAAAGATAAGCAGTTGGTACCTGATCAACACCAATTAGGGTTTATTTCAAGTTTTCATTGCCAATATAAGGAGATTGAAAATATTTACAGGAAATATTGGCATATTTTATGTAGGGATAAACATCTGGGGGGGATTTTACCACAACAACCGAAGTTTATATACAAGAAGGCACCAAGCTTCGGTGATCAAGTTGTTAGAAAGATCTTGAACCCCCCGAGTGAAGGGAATATTAGGATTGATTTTAAAGTTTTTTTCTGCTGTAGAAAGTGCATCTGTTGCCGAACAGTAAAAGTACAAAATAGGGGGGTTACAGAGGTGACCAATAGGGATAATGAAAGCTTTACCATTAAGGAGTTTATTACCTGTAACTCATCCTTTGTTGTATATCTCATGTGGTGCCCCTGTGGTTTATTCTACATAGGGAGAACCAAGAGATTATTAAGAGTGCGTATAGCTGAGCACTTGGCAAATATACGAAAGGGCTTCAGGTTTCACAGTGTGTCACTGCACTTTAGAGAGAAGCACCAGCAGGACCCCAGCCTATTGCAATTCGTTGGGATTGACATAGTGCACCCATCATGGAGGGGGTCGAATAGAGTGAGAGACCTATCACAGAGGGAAACCAGGTGGATCTTCCTCTTTAAATGTTTAACCCCTAGGGGGTTGAATATTGAGGTAGATCTTAACTGTTTTATTAATAATTTTTAATCAGTGTTTTTATTGTATAATTTTTAAGAAAAAATTAACATTTTTTAGCCCCCATATGAACTAAAAAAAATTTTTTTTTTTTTTTTATTTTTTTTGACATTTAGTAGATAATTATCCCTCATTAATTAACTCCCATGACTTATTGATGCAATTTTTCGCATGTATATTCTTATATTTTTGTATCATATACAGTATGATGCCGGATATTAATTATGGCACTTCATATAAATTAAATTGATCATGGATTGTTGATTGGACCATTAGTAGGTATTTCAATTGATTGGTTGATGGAATATTTCATCAATCGATGAATTGATGGATTGTAGTCATTCATATTTTCAGATAGAAAGACCTTTATAATTGATAAATGGGTTTAACACTATATTTTCCAATTATTTTAATTAATTTTAAAAAAAAATTTTTACACATATAATGCAGCGGCACCAGCGTATACACATATAGCGCACTGGTTCAAACTAGTGCCTTTATGCCAATTGAAGAATGTTTCCCCGGGTTATTGGGGAATTTACATGATTCGATCTATGCATATTCTGACCGCGTAGTGGTAGCATTAGCAATACTCTATCTTCATTATGAGATTGTGGCTGTAAATACACCAAAGTCTGCCGATAATGACTGTGATCTAGCACATGTAAGGTATGGGTATAGAGTTTAGTATACAATCTTTTCATGTAAAAGACACAGGTTGTTATACCACATTCATTGGTTATGTTTACACATTGTTTGAATCCCCACTGATACTCAGGAAGGATCGTGAGATAGGTAGAGGTTCTAGAGACTGATTGAATACGCTAACATGTAAATAACCAATGACTGTATGGAAGTATGCTGTGTATACGAACGGGGACACGAGGAGTGCGCAGGCGCCGAGGTTGTCAGGCGCATGCGCAAGTATTTTTAGCTGCGCATGCGCAATGCTGCCCGTACAGGGGTGGGAGGGTATATATAGGTTGATTGACATGCCGTTCGACCAACCCCATGAATAAGTCGGTTTTCAATGACGAAACATGTCGGGGGCGTGGCTGAGCGGCAACTAATCGTTTGATCCTTAACGCTAGAAGCTCACGGAGGAGAGGCACTTTTCGTTCCTGCAGTACGGGCAGTGAGGAGGGGGTGAGACACATTTCTGAACAGCTTGTGCACACCTCGAGTCCGCCGTGACTGCTGGTTTTCAATTTTACTGTGGTTTTAAAGTGGAGCGTGCAGTGCAGTGCTGTTTATACCCTAATCAATGCTGGCTTTGACTTTTTAACATGTGAGTGAAATGGTTGAAGGTTTTGTTTGGTATTGAAAATAAAATTTTAAGTGGTTTTACACTATTTTGAGCATTTCTTTTCTCACATATGGAGAGATCCTGTCGTATTATTGTTTGAAGAGTGATCACCTTAAACCCCTGTGGTGGGTTTCTATGCGCAACAGCCTGACACGAGAGTGCGGGCTAAATTTCTGGTGAGTGCGTTTCTGTTGGGGAGAGGAAAAAACACTTTATCACTGCGGTGTGGTGGAAGACTGAAAAAGAGGAAAATTTTGCACATTTTTTAGAGGAGCTATATATGGACTTTATATTTCACTGTATATTTTGGTACCACTAGCTTTTACTGGTGGTCACACGAGTAATTATCCTTTTTATCATATGTTCACTAGTTTTATTTCTGTTTTCACGTACACATGGTGTTTTGATATTGATGTTTACTAATATTTGGTTGTAATATTTCACTAAACACTAGGTGGTGAAATTTGGTTAGTTTAAAATATTTATATACACTTTTATATATATATATATAGAGCGCCACTGTTTATTCTAGAACTTTAACCTTATAAGATCTTGATTTAAACTCATCACGCATATGTTTTTTATTTAAAGTGGCAGCTGTAGGGTGAGGTGAACTATTATCCTGCGCGCAGTGGAGGTGTCTAGATAGGGGCGGTTTATTTAGATTCCTACACATTTCTTTAAAGTATCTCTCCCAATTGGGGCATGGTCCCCTCCCATAGGAGGAGGACTTCATCTATATACCTAGCCCAAAAGGTCAAAAATGGGCTTCGGTCCTTATAGATGACGTCCTCCTCCCACTTGGCCATGAACAGGTTTGCCAAGCTTGGGGCATACTTAGCCCCCATTGCCACACCACGTATTTGTTGATAATATTGCTGTTCAAACCAAAATAATTGTGGCCTGCTGCATGTTCAAGCAAATCAATGACAAACTGTTGTTGCTGTTCCAGCAAAGTGGAGAGGACACCTAAATAGTATCTAACTGCTGCTATCCCCATAGTATGTGGGATAATAGTGTAAAATGATGTAACATCTGGTGTTACCATCAGAGTACGCTCACTAGGTTTAAGTTCTGACAGCAGGTTAATCACATGCCTCGTATCCTTCAGATAAGATGGTATTTTGTATGCTGAAATGCATTAGCCGTATTAAATCTTGACGCTCATGTAGCATATAAAGATTTTCTTGGGATTCTGGAGTTGCTGGCTACAACTTTCTTGACACTACTTAAACTAGCTGCATTTAAAAAATACATATGATGATTTAATAATACATACAGAGATGAATTAATATGTGTTTTTATATGTAGTGCTACCCCCATAAGAGCTGTTGATTTAAAGAATATGTAAACCCTTACCCAATATATCATATACTTGATATGTGCCTGCTATACAATGTACTTATATGAAAAAGTACCCTGATCTCTTTATATTGCTTCCTTTATGTGAAATCCCTGGTGTCTCTGCCAGTCCCTCTGATTTCATATTTAAAAACTACCACAATAAGCAGGAGAGCATGGAGTGGTCAGTTTTCTGGCTGTGCTGTTAGCTAATCGAATGGTCAGACATGCCCTCCACCCCCCCCCAACACACACACACAGCTATTTACAGGGAAGGTCAGTGTGCTGTGTTTCTCCTCCCCTGACTCTTATGCAGATGAGAACAGAGGGTATGTGATCACTTATAAAAAAGGGGAAAAAATATATTTATAATTCTATCTGTCTATATATATATATATATATATATATATATATATATATATATATACACATAAACACACACATTTGAGCTCTTAAGTTTACATACCCTGGCAGAATTTATGATTTCTTGGCCATTTTTCAGAGAATATGAATGATAACACAAAAACTTTTCTTTCGCTCATGGTTAGTGTTTGGCTGAAGCCATTTATTATCAATCAACTGTGTTTACTCTTTTTAAATCATAATGGCAACAGAAACTACCCAAATGACCCTGATCAAACGTTTACATACCCTGGTGATTTTGGCTGATACCATACACACAAGTTGACACAAAGGGGTTTGAATGGCTATTAAAAGGTAACCATCCTCACCTGTGATCTGTTTGCTTGTACCGTATATACTCGAGTATAAGCCAACCCGAATATAAGCCGAGGCACCTAATTTTACCACAAAAAACTCGGAAAACGTATTGACTCGAGTATAAGCCTAGGGTGAGAAATGCGCAGCTACTGTAAGTGGAAAAGAGGATCAACAATGCCTATTTGCAGCCTCACTGTGCCCATTTACATGCCTCACTGTGCCCATTTGCAGCCATAGGTCCCCCAAACTTCAAACGTGGTAGTTAAGGGTTCCTAAATGCCTCCTAGCTGCAGCCAAAAATTGGGGTCTCTGGACCCTAAGGGTCTCGAAATGACATTGCTGCAAATGGACACAGTTGACTGATTTTGGGGCCCCGTATCTTGAGGTCACTTGGTGCTAGGAACCCCAAATTTGGTATGCAAACCCAGTGGAACATATCCAAGTTTGGTGTTCCTATCACCAAGTGGCCCCGAGATACGGGGCCCCAAAGTTGGGTCGGAAAATGTCATTCTCTGTGCTTGACTCGAATATAAGCCGGGGGGGGGGGGGGCATTTTCAGCACAAAAAAATGTGCTGAAAAACTCGGCTTATACTCGAGTATATACAGTAATTAGTGTGTGGGTATGAAAGGTCAATGAGTTTTTGGACTCCAGACAGAATTGTCAAAGGATCTGAGAAAAAAGGTAGTTGAACTGTATAAAACAGGAAAGGGATATAAAAAAATATCCAAGGAATTGAGAATGCCAATCAGCAGTGTTCAAACTCTAATCAAGAAGTGAAAAATTAGAGGTTCTGTTGAAACCAAACCACGGTCAGCCACAACTGCCAGGAAAATAGTTTGGGATGCAAGGAAAACCCCACAAATAATTTCAGGTGAAATACAGGACTCTCTGAAAACATGTGGTGTGGCTGTTTTAAGATGCACAATAAGGAGGTACTTTAAGAAAGTTGGGCTGCATGGTCGAGTCACCTGAAGAAAGCCATGACTACGCAAATGCCACTAAGTTTCCTGCTTACAATACGCCAAACAGCACAGAGACAAGCCTCAAACCTTCTGGCACAAAGTCATTTGGAGTGATGAGACCAAAATTTAGGTTTTTGGCCACAACCATAAAACGTTACATTTGGAGAGTCAACAAGGCCTACGATGAAAAATATGGAGGTGGATCACTGATGTTTTGGGGATGTGTGAGCTACAAAGGCACAGGAAATTTGGTCAAAATTGATGGCAAGATGAATGCAGGGAGGGACTGGGCTGTCATTTAGGATCTGTATACATGCCCAAATGTGTGATGTAATACCAAGTGACCCGAACAGCTCAGCTCAACAAGGAAATGTTCTCTCTAGCAATAGAGATCAAACTGAGCATGTGCAGCAGGACTACTCTGACTGTCTTGTCTGGACTTGCCCAGAGTGACCCAGAAGGAGGGGGAGGATCTGTGCATACAAGATCAAAGAGCCTTTTTATACAATGCAGAGGATTAACACCTTAAGTTCCACAGTGAGTATAACAAGCATGCTAATCTGCATATACAGACAGATTTTACTGTTGTGGGTTTAGTAACACTTTAATATCACTTTACCACTTCTTCTCTCACAAGGATAGAATATAAGTAAATAAGTAATCTAAGAGAAGCAAGACTACACAGTTATAATCATTATTGCCTGGTTCTTTGGTCCTGCTAAACAGGAGGGTAAATATAAATCATAAATAAGTGCGCACAACTACAATATGTTGATGAATCTTCCGGTTAAAAGCCAAATTGTGACATCTATTGATTTATACAATATAATTGCCTAAAAGTGAAATAGACCTCTTAAAAACAGGGACTGTATTGTTGGAAAGGTCAGGCATGTAATTGCAGTAGAATATAAAATAAATTGTGATTTTTATTTAGGCTACGATGGACTGGAGTTGACGTCTAAGTGTAGAGGTAATCAGTGAGCCTGAATTTTTTTCCTTTTTTATATATATACACAATATGGAACCATTGAATCTATAATATAATATAGAGCAATATTAAAACTGAAATGGTTTCTTATGCTGCTTTAATTAACTTACTTTAGTCCTATAACCTGTAAGTTCATTTTAGCTGGTTTATGAAAACTCCTGGAAGGCATGCGGATCTACACTTTAATTAGATTTTACTTTCACTGATTGCTCAATACTTTTGTATTGGAGGACATTAGGATTTTTGATGCGGACTGCTGATGAACCAAAAGCATTAAAGTGCATGGTCTAGGCATATCCTTTTTGAAACTTAAATTGAAATTAATTCACATATTATGCTCGCAGTCTTCTCATCATGGCAATTATCCACCATTGCTACTCCCATACAAACCTGATTAATTATTTATTTAGTTCTCATATCGGCTAGGCTTTGAATTTAAATGACCATTTAGACCTATATTATGCCTGGCAGCATCTTCACCTTAGAATATTTGAATTTTATGATTATAACAAAAAAAAAAAAGGACTGTGCAATAAGAGTTTACATTTTCAATTTGTATTAATTTCTCCTTAAGAATTAGTAATGTCTTGATCACCTAAGAATTTACAGTTTTAGGCCTCCTACAGATGAACATCACAAACAAACAAAAATGTCCCAGCACACTTACTAGCTAGTAGGGATGAGCCGAACACCCCCCGGTTCGGTTTGCACCAGAACCTGCGAACGGACCGAAAGTTCACACAAACATTAGAACCCTATTAATTACAATGGACGCGAACGTTCGAAATCTAAAGTGCTATTTATAACGGCTAATATGCATGTTATTGTCCTAAAAAGGGTTTGGGAAATATTCCTTTAAATATCATACCTGGGGGGTGTCTAAAGTATGCCTGTGAAGTGGCATGTGTTTCCCATGTTTAGAACTGTCCCTGCAAAAAATGACATTTGTAAAGGAAAAAAAGCCATTTAACCACTTAAGCCCCGGACCAATTTGCAGCCAAAGGACCAGGCCCCTTTTTGCGATTCGGCACTGCGTCACTTTAACTGACAATTGCCCAGTCGTGCGACGTGGCTCCCAAACAAAATCGGCGTCCTTTTTTTTCCCACAAATAGAGCTTACTTTTGGTGGTATTTGATCACCTCTGCGGTTTTTATTTTTGCGCAATAAACAAAAATAGGAGCGACAATTTTGAAAAAAAAATGCATTTTTTTACTTTTTGCTATAATAAATATCCCCAAAAAATCTATAAAATGTTTTTTTTTCCTCAGTTTAGGCCGATACATATTCTTCTACATATTTTTGTTAAAAAAAAATCGCAATTAGCGATTATTGATTGGTTTGCGCAAAAGTTATAGCGTTTACAAAATAGGGGATAGTTTTATAGCATTTTTATTAATATTTTTTTTTTTTTTATATATAAAAGAAAATCTCGCGCAATAAATAGCTAAAACTTAAAATAGTGCAATATTACCTGTGAAAAATATATAGTAAAATGCAATAATAATAAAGTGCAATTATTATAAAGTGCAATTGTTATAATAAAGTATTCGGTGAAGAATGGATGTGCATCCAAGTGCTAAATGTTACACCATACATTAAAGTAATGTGCTATATGATATAAAACATAACATACATGTGCATCAAAGTGCTAATATGTACACGAACAAATTATTAAAGTGCTGTGCATAAATAGTATAAAAACCAATAATAAATGGGTGTTTAAATGCTTCAGGGGGGCGGATGAATGGTTAAAAATATTCAAAATAGTTCAAAAGGTTCACGTAGTCCTAGACTGGGTATATGTATAAATAGGTTAAAACAGTCTTCAAGTTAATCCATCCAATCTTGATACTATAGATGCATATGGTCAGGTGCCGTGACAGCCCAAATCATGCAGTGGTGGATTAGTAGTTTTAGGGTACTTGGTCCTGTTTATATAGGTACAATCCCATCACCAGTCTCCCAGAACTCTCACCTTTAAGATGCGGTATTGAAGCTTTTCGGGCTTATCCTGTAGCCCCACACGGTATAGATACAAATTGGTCGGCAGACCCTGGTAAGAGTGAAGCCCTTCTCCTTTAGCAGCGTCTTGGTGTTTAAAACCTGTGATGCTTAGTGTCACGATGTGACACAGTGCCAAACAGAAAGGAAAAAGGGGGGGAAGCCTCCACTAGTGTAGTATTTCGTTAATTGTAAACAGTTTATTAAGAATAGGCATGAGGTTGGACTCTTACATTAAAAACAAAGTAAACCGGCATATAGATACAAAGTATAAGCTTTGGCGTTCTCAGCGCCTTCTCACGTCTCTCACGTCTCTGTCTCCTTCTGCGGCCACTCCCTACGCGTTACGACACGTCACGTGTCTTCATCTGGGGAACCGGATTGGTTGAATGGGCTAGGTTTATATTGCGTGAGAACCGGAAGTAAACATTCGGCCATCTTGGTTGTGGTCGGATGTCTGGTTGGTGGCGGCCATTTTACTGGTGGTTTGTTATACTTATTGCGGCGGATATATCTACGGCAATGCGTTCCACCTAAGCGTTCCACCTTTATGGCAGCCATTTTTCGGAGGACAATGAATTATTATTGAACGACCTAAATGCCGTGGTTTCTGGCTATTGGTGATAGCGTAATCGATGTTAATCTATTCAGTGTGTTCGTTCTGCTCATATTGTACAGTCCCCACCTGAATATATGTATACATATTGTTGGTGACTGTTTCGGTCTAATAGTATATTGTAATTGGTTGCATCAGAATAGCATATAAACAAGGCTATACTCCTAATGGAGTGCCTGCTGGTTTTAGGTTCTATGTTGGACCAAATAGATACTTAGAGATTTAAAGAGTGTCCTATATGGAAGGACACTACATATTACACCATTAGGTTCTATATTGAACCGAATAGGTACTTCAAGATTTGAGGAGTGTCCTATAAGGAAGGACACTACATATTAGACCATTACCACCATACATGTATCAAATCGATATTAAATTCCCAAAGATCAGCAAATTAATTTTGCATATGTAAATAAATATGTGAACGTTTGTTATAATAAAAATGGAATAAAATGCATTAAACTAATGTTATAGGTGGCCTCTATAAATATGTATGTCATCCATACATTTATAGAGGGATAACTGGACATAGAGATGTGAGAAACCCTTGAGATTCCTTCTGTTAGTCATATACAAAGGTATAAACATAGTTAAAAACTTCAAGTTTAAAATATTCATCATTACATAAGATACATCAGGCAGCCATTTTCTATGTTGCATGCATTGGTTCTGTATTTATGATGAATGTATTGATGAAATGTGGTTAAAAATTCAAATATATATGTATATATTGGAATCGACTATACGGATAAACTCAAATATAAAAAATTTAAAATATTTAAAAGATTAATAACCTTATCTATGGGTGATCCAGATGGTGGTGTAGAATCATATACTCAGGTCATTATCTCACTCATTGTTGGTGTTAATATATAGTACTATAACTATATAGAGGATAACTTCTACTTGGGGTATATTGATTTAGAAGTTACTCAGGAAACAGTTCAGATCGAACTCCACATTGAGTCCTCCAGGGATGAGTGTGCGCATTGTGTGAATCCATCTCGATTCTTTTTGACTTATTGTACGGATTTTATGGCTGCCTCTCCATGCTTTATTGTATCGTTCAATTCCCCAAAATTGTAAAGATGATGGATCTTGGTTGTGTTTTAGTGCAAAGTGTTTTGACACATTATGCTTGGGGTATCCACGTTTAATGTTTCGCACGTGTTCTTCTATTCTTGTTTTTAAAGCCCTTTTTGTTCTTCCCACATATTGGAGATTACAGCTGCATTGCAGCACGTATACAACTCCTTCTGTATGGCAGCCTATGAAGTCTCTTATTTTGTGAGTTTCTCCCGTATTTGTGGCTATAAAGTCCGTTTTCTTTTTTTGCGATTTTTGTGCATGTCTGCAGGCATAGCACTTACGACAGGGATAGAATCCCTTCCCAGAGAAAAATGTAAAGGCAGGTTTTAATGGCGGTTCTACTACAGATTTTACTACTAGATCTCTAATAGTAGGGGCCCTTGTGTAAACGATATTCGGTTTTTGAGGTAGTACGGTTTTTAAATCCTTATCTCTTTTCAGGATGTGCCAATGTCTTTCAATTAATTTCGCAACTTCTTTATGTTGTATGTTGTAGTCTAAAATTAGACAAGGTGCTTCATTTTGATAACTTTTTTTCGGTTTATCCTGAAGCATCATTGTTCTGTCCATTTTGCTGACATCTTGTATTTGTTTTTCTATCCATTGGTCATCATATCCTTTAGTTTTGAATCTTTCTCCTATTTGTTTTGCCTGGGTTTGGTAATCTTCTTCCTTCGTGCAGTTCCTTTTTATTCTTATTAGTTGCCCCTTTGGAATGTTGTATAGCCACGGTTTGTGGTGGCAACTGTTAAGTGAGAGGTAGCTATTAGTGTCTACATTTTTGAAGAACGTTTTAGTTGTTATTTTATTTCCTTCCAGACTTATTTTAAGGTCAAGGAAGTCAACCTCTTTCTCATCTATTTTCCAAACGAGTTTAATGTTGTTTTCGTTTTCATTTAGTCGCATAAGGAATGATTCCAGTGTGTTTCTGTCTCCATTCCACACGATTATTACATCGTCGATGTATCTTTTGTACAGGGTGAGCTCTGCTGGGGTATCATTATATATTGTTTCATCTTCCCATTGGGCCATAAACGCATTGGCCACTCCTGGGGCAAACTTGGCACCCATGGCTATGCCTATGGCCTGTTTATAATAGTTCTGGTTGTGCCAGAAGTAATTATATTTAAGGCAAAAATCAAGGCATTTAATGAGGTATTTCCTTTGTTTGCATATGTAGTTGCTATAATTCCTCAAAAGCCATTTAGTTGCTGAGCATGCATTATGATGTTGTACTATCGTGTATAACGATGCGACGTCTGCTGTTGCTAGTATAGTCCTCCCCTCCAATACTGGTGTTGTTTCTAGGAGTTGCAATATGTGTTTGGTGTCTTTGAGGTAGGCTTTCGTCTGTTGTACCGCTGGTTGGATATAATGGTCTATATACTGTCCCATTCTTGACGTTAGGGAATCTATCCCATTCACGATAGGTCTTCCTGGAGGGTTTTCCTTGCATTTGTGGATTTTGGGTACAGTATATATAATTGGGATCCTACAAGTTTCTGGTATAAGGTATTTTGATTCTTTTGCATTGAGGATTTCCTTCTTCACTCCCAGATTCACAAGTAGCTCCAATTCCTTTTTGTATTTGGCAGTTGGATTGCCCAATAATTTAATATACGTTGCTTCATCATTAAGTTGTCTATTCAATTCGTTTTGATATTGGTCCCTCGATTGTAGTACTATGGCTCCTCCCTTGTCCGCCGGTCTGATTACCAGGTCCTTTCTTTCTGTTAGAGTTTTGATTCCCTTTTTAATGTGTATGGGATCAGATACTTTCTTTATTTTCAGAGACTCCAGGTCTTGCAATACTAGGTTCTTGAAGACTTCAATGTGTTGATTGTTAGAGATTTGTGGGTTGTACACCGAGTTGTTACGTAACATGCTGTGTATCACTGTGGGAGATGTGGCAGTTTCCTCTCTATGGGGTCTCCAAGGTTTACTCAGGATACATTTTTTGATGTTGATTTTTCTAATATATTTTTGAATACCGATGTATGTATTAAATTTATTCAAATTTTTTATCGGTGCATGTTTTAAGCCTTTATCTAGTACCGCTAATTCTTCTGCCGTAATAGATATATTACTAAGATTTACTACATTTTCTCCGACTACTCTCTTTTTCTTTTGGATTCTCTTTCCCGCTCGTTGTCCTCTCTTCGTTCTGGGCTGTTTCTGTGTTCTTCTTGTGGGCGTCTCCGTTCTGGACTGTTTCTGTGATCTTCTTGTGGGCGTCTCCTTGGTGAGCGATTTGTCTCGTATGTTTGTCTTCGAGGAGAGTGCTCTCTCCTCTCCCGATCTAAAAAAGATTTCTGTGTATTATGTTCATATTGATTCCCATAGTTTTGTTGGTTATCATAAGGTTCATGATAATCTCTTATGGTGTCATAGCGATTGTATATGGGTAGTGGTGCTCTTCCATATCCTCCATTGTTTTCATATTGGTGTGGAGGTCCTCTTCCATATCCTCCATTATTTTCATATTGATATGGAGGTCCTCTATATTCTTGTGGGTTTCTCTCGTTATGGTTCCAGTTATTATAGGGTTTTTTAAAAGGTTTTTTAAAAGGTTTTTTTCCTTTTTTCTTTGGGGTCTGTTGTCCATATCCATAGTTAGGTCTTTGGGTGTTTTGTGTTCTTGGTGTTTCAGGATGTCTATCTCTTTCTTCCCATCTTGGTGGGTTATATGCATGTGAGATTGTAGGGTCCTGAATTCTAACCTCCTTTTCCGGTGTTGAGTACGTCGATGCCGGTTGTATCTGTTCAATTTTGGTCTGCCATTTGAAGACTTGATCGTTTTTGTAGTCTGTTGTATCCCTTATGTATTTTTTCATCTTTCTTTGTTGTGCTTCCAGATCTTTTGTGATTAGGTCTTTATTTAGTTGTGTTGCGAGTTTCTTAAAGTCTGCTGATTCTTTAAACGGTTCTAGTTTCTGTTTTATCTCTTCAATTTGTGTTTCAAGTAATCTGGTTTTCTTCAATTTCCGTTGTAGTAAGAATTTTAAACCTTCTACACTTTTAGTGTTATAGAACTCGAACCATTCATCCATTGACTCCTTATCCACCAGACCATCATTAGGTGGTAGTTCCCAGCGGAGTCTCCTAGGGACAATATTTTCTCTTATATACCTCTCGAAAGTATTGGTGTCCCACCATAGGTTCACCTTTTTCTCCATATGGTGCCCCAATTTCCTCACTATACTTTCCAGGTCCATATTGCGTGTTTTGGTTTGGGGGTTAAACACCTCATCCAAATTGACTTTTCTACTCTCCATGAATGAAAAGACATCCATTGTGGCTGCAAGGGTTAGGTTAGGTGACTAACTGAAAAATGGTGTATATGTGTCCCTCGCGCTACTTGGAGTGTGTGAGTGGTCAAATATAAATGATAATATAAATAATCGTGCTCTGCTGCGAAATGTGGTGTGTTCACAAATACACAAAAAGGTTTATATATAAAAGAAAATCTCGCGCAATAAATAGCTAAAACTTAAAATAGTGCAATATTACCTGTGAAAAATATATAGTAAAATGCAATAATAATAAAGTGCAATTATTATAAAGTGCAATTGTTATAATAAAGTATTCGGTGAAGAATGGATGTGCATCCAAGTGCTAAATGTTACACCATACATTAAAGTAATGTGCTATATGATATAAAACATAACATACATGTGCATCAAAGTGCTAATATGTACACGAACAAATTATTAAAGTGCTGTGCATAAATAGTATAAAAACCAATAATAAATGGGTGTTTAAATGCTTCAGGGGGGCGGATGAATGGTTAAAAATATTCAAAATAGTTCAAAAGGTTCACGTAGTCCTAGACTGGGTATATGTATAAATAGGTTAAAACAGTCTTCAAGTTAATCCATCCAATCTTGATACTATAGATGCATATGGTCAGGTGCCGTGACAGCCCAAATCATGCAGTGGTGGATTAGTAGTTTTAGGGTACTTGGTCCTGTTTATATAGGTACAATCCCATCACCAGTCTCCCAGAACTCTCACCTTTAAGATGCGGTATTGAAGCTTTTCGGGCTTATCCTGTAGCCCCACACGGTATAGATACAAATTGGTCGGCAGACCCTGGTAAGAGTGAAGCCCTTCTCCTTTAGCAGCGTCTTGGTGTTTAAAACCTGTGATGCTTAGTGTCACGATGTGACACAGTGCCAAACAGAAAGGAAAAAGGGGGGGAAGCCTCCACTAGTGTAGTATTTCGTTAATTGTAAACAGTTTATTAAGAATAGGCATGAGGTTGGACTCTTACATTAAAAACAAAGTAAACCGGCATATAGATACAAAGTATAAGCTTTGGCGTTCTCAGCGCCTTCTCACGTCTCTCACGTCTCTGTCTCCTTCTGCGGCCACTCCCTACGCGTTACGACACGTCACGTGTCTTCATCTGGGGAACCGGATTGGTTGAATGGGCTAGGTTTATATTGCGTGAGAACCGGAAGTAAACATTCGGCCATCTTGGTTGTGGTCGGATGTCTGGTTGGTGGCGGCCATTTTACTGGTGGTTTGTTATACTTATTGCGGCGGATATATCTACGGCAATGCGTTCCACCTAAGCGTTCCACCTTTATGGCAGCCATTTTTCGGAGGACAATGAATTATTATTGAACGACCTAAATGCCGTGGTTTCTGGCTATTGGTGATAGCTGGAGTCTCTGAAAATAAAGAAAGTATCTGATCCCATACACATTAAAAAGGGAATCAAAACTCTAACAGAAAGAAAGGACCTGGTAATCAGACCGGCGGACAAGGGAGGAGCCATAGTACTACAATCGAGGGACCAATATCAAAACGAATTGAATAGACAACTTAATGATGAAGCAACGTATATTAAATTATTGGGCAATCCAACTGCCAAATACAAAAAGGAATTGGAGCTACTTGTGAATCTGGGAGTGAAGAAGGAAATCCTCAATGCAAAAGAATCAAAATACCTTATACCAGAAACTTGTAGGATCCCAATTATATATACTGTACCCAAAATCCACAAATGCAAGGAAAACCCTCCAGGAAGACCTATCGTGAATGGGATAGATTCCCTAACGTCAAGAATGGGACAGTATATAGACCATTATATCCAACCAGCGGTACAACAGACGAAAGCCTACCTCAAAGACACCAAACACATATTGCAACTCCTAGAAACAACACCAGTATTGGAGGGGAGGACTATACTAGCAACAGCAGACGTCGCATCGTTATACACGATAGTACAACATCATAATGCATGCTCAGCAACTAAATGGCTTTTGAGGAATTATAGCAACTACATATGCAAACAAAGGAAATACCTCATTAAATGCCTTGATTTTTGCCTTAAATATAATTACTTCTGGCACAACCAGAACTATTATAAACAGGCCATAGGCATAGCCATGGGTGCCAAGTTTGCCCCAGGAGTGGCCAATGCGTTTATGGCCCAATGGGAAGATGAAA
>CM053036.1:103853226-103881194 GCA_028564925.1 Lithobates sylvaticus
TATATAGTAGCATTTCCTATTTTAGTCTGCAGCACGGTTGTGTGTTCAGGATTTACAATGAGCTAGTTCAGGTCGTAGCTGGTGCATAATCAACAGTGACACCTGTAGCAGTGTGATAAAGCATGTTTTCTAAGCAGGAAATCATGGATAAATTCTGCTGCAACATGCAGATATTCTTTCACATTTTCCAGTATTAGAACGTTTGAACCATTAAAAGTGTAAAAAGACCTAAGCCAAATTAATATATCAAATAAATGTAAAAATGCATGCAGTTTAATTAACTCCAGAAAAACATGCTTAAAGCCACACTAACCTCATATGAGAGATGATCAAAAAGTCCACAGAATGACATAGAAAGCATTTTATGAACACAAGGAATAGACACATTTAAAAAGACTCTTTTATCTTGGTCCTTCAACCATGTGTTGAAAGCAAACATCACTTTACTGTGGATAAATTTCCCTTCCCCGCTGAGAGCTTCAGATATTTGGAAAATTTTAATCTTGCTTCTGTTTGGCCAAACCTTTGGTGGAAATGTTCAGTAGGTTTCACTTATGTTCTGTTAACATTTCTTTTACTTTATTTTACATACCACAACCTTATTCAGACAAAATGATATAACTAAAAAAACAAACTATTATTTATAAATGACATTTTCAATATAGTTTGATAATGGATAACCTTTGTGTAAATATAAAATGTGAGAAAGCAGACACAGGTTGCTAGGAGTGATTATGTGAATCTTTTTCATCTCTCTTGTATTGCTTTGGGCTAACTGTGTTTTTTATTATTTTTTTTACTTAGTTGTGGAGCATAGGGCTACTACAAAGCCTCACCCTTGCATGCTCTTCTTTGACAGTGCCTTTACTCCTTTGTGGGTCTTTTTTCTGTCTCACTCTCTTTTATTTTTGAGTCACCAGGCCTCTCTTGGCCTCTGATTTTTTTTTTCTTTGTTTTAAAGGTTCAAATAAAATGTCTGTATTGTAAGGCCACATTTGCACTTCAGAAGAGCATGGTGCATCTGAAGTCACTTCCACTCTTTAAAGCAACTTTTTCACTAGAAATACGAATTAAAATGAATGCTGTCAGTAAAAATATATTGAAAATACACACCAGACCAAACTTAGTTCTCTTGCAGAGCTACTGCTGATTTCTTCAGCATCTGACACTTTCAGATTATTGTATGTTGACATCACATGCTACTCACTATGGTTCCAAATATCAGCTTCTGCATCACTAGTGTGTCCAGGGACACACCCAGAAGTGTTGGATGCTAAAGATACCAGTGGCAGCAGTAGTTCTACAAGAGGGTAAGATTGGAATCATCACCGGTGGAACTAGTAAGTACACTCTATGGTCAAAAATTTGTGGACACCTGACACCTAAAATATTAATATTTTTTAATGACTGCTTTTATTTTATTTCTTCTAATGACAAAGTCACTTTAATCATTTTCCTTATTTTGTTGGCTGGTTAGGTAATGTCTTGATGAAGGTTTGCAGATTGAGGACCATTTTTTCATTTCGCCCTATGGCTCAAACCCATGGAGTAAAATGGATTTGCCATTACTTTAAAATAACATGAAGCTTTGTTCTTCAGTTTGGCTCTGGAATTATTAAACCTAAAAAATATGTCTTCTGTGACACCTTTGATTTTGATGTATGCTGCCCAATAAGCAGTGCAGAGTGTCTAACTTCCATGCTGTTCAAGATCATTGGCTCATGGATTCTATTGTTTGATTTTATGTCTTATGCGCCGTACACACGCTCGGACTTTCTGGCAGGATTGTACGGTGGACTTTCCAGCGGAGGTCCGCCGGACTTTCCGAACGTGTGGATTTGCCCACACACGCCCGGACTTTTCCGGCGGACAATCCGCCAGAGTTTTGGCCAAATGAACGGACTTGCCCACACATGGTCGGAATGTCCGGCGGACTCTAGTCCAGCAGACAATCCCGTCGGAAAGTGCGATCGTGTGTACGCGGCCTATGTCTTCATATCCAAGCCCTGTTCATTTGCTTATTCCTGTAGATCTTACACTTTGAACTAGATTTTTTTCAGTGTATAAAGGTAGGTAGGTAGGGGAATATAGGTACAGTAGGGGAAATATCACCAGCAAAATTAAATGTGATTTTCACTAGACACTCCTTTTCAGGTCATTCAGCATCTTGTCTTTGACATCTTTCAAGATTAGCCCACATCTCCAACTAACACTGAACTGGATAGCAAAGCTTTAGATTTATTTCTGATGTGTACTACAAGGCATCAGAATTTACTGTGTATTACCTTTACTTGACCATGAACAGCACAAGGATAATTCATATACAAGGATGATTCATACTCCACACTAGTCCATGGTAATCTGCATTAGTGTTATATATTAGTGGTTGCTACTGAAGCCATCTCTTCTGATTTTCTTTTCATTTATATTCACGATTTTTTTTTTTTTAAATATTATTCTCTTATGGATCTGACTTGGCACTGACAGATGCCTCTGCAATTTTCACATTTAGTTAAGTACTTTTGTTTTAATAATAAGTAATTTCTTCCAGTCTTATGGTATCTGTTTTTTTTTCCCAAATAATTCTGAATAAGGGGAAAAGTAAAGAAGCTTTATCCGATTTAAGAGCCTCTTGTGGATTGAGGTCCATGGTACTTGTTTTAAGGATTTTCAAGTGGCCCAGACAGTTTCTTCAAATATGACATTTCTCCCCAAACATGGCTTCAGCCCCTAAAGTGGTGCCATGCTCTCTCTCTCACTCTTTCTGGACAGTTTTAGCCCAGTCTGAAAATGCTCCTTTACCTGTGAAGCTGATCCTCGTCATCCATGAGACATTTTCTCTCTTTACTGTTCATTATTTGCTCAGCAGGAAGCATTTGTTACTCAGTTGTTTTGTGAAATTGTATTATTCACAACCCCTCTTCATCGTTTTTCTGTCCACTGCCATTTCTGAGACCCATGAATTATTGTGGATAGATAAGGTTGCAGCTCTTACTGCTTTTGGGAGTGCCTGCAAACACTAAAGCCTTGTATACACGGTTTTATTGTTGGATGACCGAGCGTCTGATTTTTGTCAAAAGCGTGTGTGCAGGATTTTGTCTAGCATACTAACTATCCGCAAATTGTCGTTTGACAAACACGAACATAGTGACATACTATGAGAGTATAAAGAGGAAGTTAATTTCTCGAGCACCACCATTTGGGCCCCTTATGCTAATTTCATGTTAGTAGAAGTTAATAGAATTTTGGTGAGCGTTGATTCACGATTTTCAGATCGTACAAAACAAATGCATTTTAAAATACATTTGGCATAACTACATCAGTATCACCAGCAAAGCAGCTTCATTATTATCCCATTAAAGAAGATGAGAATGTGCGCTGCATTTTGACATTCCATCAATTGCCTCTTCACGAATGTTAATTATATATTATGAACGGTAGTTTACAAGACTGAACTATTCCCAGTCGTTCCTTGATTCCGAGAATGCGTGTTTGTACTTTCGACTTTTGTGTGACGATTTCTGTATTGACCATCCGAAAATCAGATGCTGAGTTCATATCCATCAAAAATTTTATAGCCTGCACATCTAGCTTTTGTCTGATGTAAAAGTCAAATCATCTGTCGAATGCACCGTACTAACAAACTGAAAATCCACAGACAGCTCATCTTCAGACTTTTCCCTTCTGATTTTCGTACCGTGTGTACGAGGCCTAAAGCCTTGTACTCACGATCTGACTGTTGGCAGGGGATTGTGTGATGACAGACTGTTGTGCTAAAATCCTACCATTAGTACGCTCCTTCAGACAATTGTTATCCAACTTTCGGCCAACAAATGTTGAATGGCAGGCTAGTAAATTTTCGGCGGACATCGGTCTGTCTATTTTCGTATCACAGTACACAAGTCCGTGACACAAAAGTTGAAAGTACAAACACGCATGCTCAGAATCAATGCTCACCAAACACGAAATTAGCAGAAGGTGCCCAAAGGGTGGCGCTCAAGAGCTGAAATTCCTCGTAGTACATCACTAGGTTCATGTTTGTTGGCCGACAATTGTGTACCGTTAGTATGCAAGACAAGTTACTGGCACACGCCCTTTGGACAAAAGTCTGCTGCTCAGTTGGCCAACAATCTGATTGTGTGTACGAGGCTTAAGACCCCATACACACTATTAGATTTTCTGCAGATTTTTGTCTTCAGATTGTACACACGATCTGATTGTTGGCCAACCGAGCGTCAGATTGTTGTCCAATGGGGCGTGTGCCAGAAACTCCTACAGCCATGGACAATGGAACAGTCTCATGAGTCACATGGGCAGGTTGTAGAGGTCTCCCATCAAGAGCCTCAATGGCAAATGGAGTGTCACGCAGCTGCAGCGGAATCGAGTGCTTCAATACAAAGGCAGCCTCAATGAATGAGTCAATTAGAGCCTGTATCTCGACTAAGCCCAAGAAAGGGTAACCAAAACCAGGGGCTTATCCTTCTGGATAACTGGGGACAAAACAACGCCACCTAAGGTCTGTCTGTGACAGGACCTCAAAATTCGGGCGTTCCCTGGACGGGTTGGACAAGACTTCAAAAAGTGACCTGGCCACAATAAAGGCACAATCTCTCCCTCCTCCTAAAGGTTCTCTCATCCGCAGAGAGACGCGTGAAACCCAAGTGCATGGGTTCACCTTCACTGACCGACTCGGTACCAGGAGGCATGGGAGGTGAGGGAGGCACGGGTGGGACTGCAAAGCTCGGAGACAAACGTACAGGAGGCTTCCACAAGCACTCCTAAAAGAGAGTCTTTCTCTGAGTCTGGAGTCAATGAGGATGGCAAACGTGATCAACTTCTCCAGCTCAGTGGGTATATCTCGGGCTGCTATCTCATCCTTGATGGTATCCCAGAGACCATGAGAAAAAGCAGCCATGAGGGCCTCATTGTTATGTGCAACCTATGCTGCCAGAGTACGGAATTCAATGGCATAGTCAGCAACAGTTCTCGTACTCTGTTCGATGGACATGAGGCACTTGGCAGCAGAATCGGAACGTGTGGGAACGTCAAATACCCTTTTAAACTAAGCCACAAACTCAGGGTAGCTCAAGGCAACAGGTTTTTGCGTCTCCCATAGAGGGTTTGCCCAGGCCAAGGCTCTCTCAGAAAGCAAAGATATCATGAAACCTACTTTTTCTTCTGTCCGTGGGAAAAGCCTGGGGAAGCATCTCAAAGTATATCTCAACCTGGTTGATAAACCCTCTGCATTGGACTAGATCACCCCCAAATCGCTGGGGAAGTGGAGCGGAACCAGATATACCTCTTATAGAGGTAATACTTGAGGCGGGTGCCTGCACAGAGACTGGAGCAGCAGCAGGGTCGGCCTGCAACATGGGAGATTTCAGGTGAGCCGTGCAACTCAAGAGCGCTTGTAACGACATGGCAAACTGATCCATGCGGTGATCCAGTTCATTCAATCTGGAAAAAATATTACTAACAAGTGGATTGACTGCATCTTCTGAATTCATGGCCTTCGCCTTCAGAAACCATGAAATCAGACCGAGACAGAAGTACAGTTAAATCACACTTGTTTAACAATAAATGTAAAAAGAACAAACATAGTCAAAACATAGCCAAAGTAACTAGAACGGATAGTTAGCCAAGCCAGAAGTCAGGGATCAATGTAGTGAAACAGCAAGCAGGATCTAGAGCCAGAAGGGATGTCAATAAAGCAAGTCTTTAAACAGGAACGCAGGAGAATGTCTCTGTGATGTTGACCAAGGTGAAGGTAGAGATCCACTGGGCTGAATGACTTAAGAAGGCAGGACTGACAAGCAGGATAACATCAACAGCTGAGTAACTGTGGAGAGATAGGAGCTGGCAATTAGCCGACAGCTGAGCGGCCAGCTCTGAGAAGGCAGGGCTGAACCCAGCCCTAACACCGTGCTGGATTACCCTCACAAATTGCCAGAGATTTATGGCAGAAATACCTTGATTATTTTGTGGGTAGAGGGGCAGTGGCTTGGCAGAAAATTGTAGCTGATCATGCCTAATATAATTTTGATATCATAAACTCATATTTCATTTGAACTACTGTTGTCTGTGTTTCTTATCTCTTTAATATGTTCACAAATGGGCTTTATTTTTGCCACTTTCTCCAATAGTGCAAATGTACCTTATTTGCTACATGAGGTGACAATACCTTCTTCGGATAACTATTATGGTGTGCTGTGGGTCTGCTACACACACACACAATGTTTTTGTTCTTAATGGATCTAATGCATGAAGTTCAAAAATATTATGCCTTTTCAACTCTTCAAATTTTTGGAAGGACTAAAAATTGCAGGAGTTGGCTACATTTAAGAGCAAATTGTCACTGTAACTACAACAACTTAACAAATACACTGGTATTGAGCACTGAAATAATAAGCCACACATTGTTTAGTAAAAAAACATTTTACTCAAAGCACATTCACATGTGCATTTTTAGGTTTTAAAAAAAACAACATCTTGGTGTATAGCATGTATGTTTACCATTATTTCTCCTTTTTTGTGGCTAAATAGGCATGTTATAAAACATTAGATACACATCCCAAACTCAAACTTACAAAGTTCGATTTTGGTAAAGTGAAGGCCAAGTGAGACATTATTATCCCAAGACTGGGTGGATGTTGCCTTCCTCAGATGGGGTGATCTTACCCCTCTAAAATCCACAATTTGAAGCCACGTACACGTAGAGGCATAACAATTACATTTCCCTTATGATCCCATGCTGCAAATGTGTGTAGTTACAAACATCTTTTTTTCTAAACCCACAAAACACACAGTGTGTCACCATGTGCCATCTCCCATCACGGGGTATCAATGACGTGTTTCGGGGGTGCAACCCCTTCCTCTGAGATTCTTTAGTTATGAGAAAGGGTTTTCACCCCCAAAACGCATCCATTGATACCCAGTGATGGCAGATAGCACATGTTGACACAGTGTGTGTTTCTGGGCTTTTTGCAAACTAGATGTATGGAAATACACACATTTTAGGCATGGGATCATGAGGGAAATAAGAATGTTAAGGCACAATTTGGGGGCACCTTCAAATTTGGGGTTTTATATTCGTAAAAACACAGAAACATTACAATTCACATTAGTTAGGGCAGTGTTTCCCAACTCTCCTCCTCAAGATGCAAACCCAGGTCATGTTTTCTATACTTGTAGAATTTGGCACAGGTGATGTTGTCATGTTTACTGTTAGTAATTTGCACAGTTGTTTTTAGAATGAGAAAAATACTGAAAATAAGACCTGGTGGTGCACCTAGTGGAGTGGAGAAACACTGAGTTGTGTCCCTAAACTTTCATAATTTAAAGTCAGAAAAACATGGCAAAGATTAAAAGGGAAAACAGGAGCCAACAAGTGGAACAATAAACTTCTGAACAGGCAAGAGGAAATTAAAATCTGGCAAGCATGTCCACAAAATCTCTGATTCTTTGCTGTCAAGCAGTGGCAGCCTCCTTGATTTGATCCAGATCCTTCAAATAATGCAACATATCTGCACTCATTCTGCTAATAGTTCATCGTGGAAGGTCATGACCTAGTAAGAAGAGTAAAAAGTATTAAGGGAACAATGGTCAAGTGGCTGAGGCCCTACATAGTGAGTTATGGTCTAGTTACTAGTCAAATTCAGAAAATACTTACCTACCCAGTCTATTAATGGTTGAAACCTGCTTGCCCTTCAAACACCTACACTACTAGGAATGTACACACTGCAAATACTCTGTAATCTTGGCCCTGGTGCCTGGGTCTCCAAAACTCGGGAACCCAGCAACACTGTCAGCCCCTTTCCACTTCTTCCTTCTCAATGCTAATGTTAGGGCACTACATACTTAGCTATTGTGTGAAGTGGGTGTTTTGTTTGGACATCTAAACACTCGACATGTACACACATTTGAAGCCAGATTCCAAGAATACTTACTTGCACAAACAAGAGGCTCCCGAATACTTTCTTCCTTTTCTGGGTTGCTTTTGCCCTCAGTGTGACTCGCATCAGAGGATTTGATGTCCCCAATGGCAAGGTCTATGCTGGGTCCAGGAGTCAGATCCCATGGCTCCAAACAAACATCCTGGGTGAGCTCACCACACTCACTTTCCTCTAAAAATAAACAATACACCATTCATTAAGCCACCCCAAGTCCCATCTGTTTCTTGCATCCATTTTGCTACATTAGTTGACCAACCTTGAACTTGGTCTGATGTCAATGTTTTCTTCTGACTAGTGGAAACCACCATGCTGCACTCTGGTTGTTTTTCTGTGAAAAATGCTTATAAAAGGGAAGTTGATGTCATTTTAAAGAGGGCAAACACTGGACAAGTGCCAACATTGAAAAAGTCCAGCAGTTGCTATGTGTTTTACTTCAAATGACAGTTTGGGAGTAGGCAGTTACATTTTAAAAAATACAATGTAAAATTTACAAGGGACACCAACATAGTTGTATATTTGATCTTAAAAACGACGGAATGATAGTGTTGTGGTAACTTCCCCAAAAAATAAAACAAGCATAATAATATTATTTTTGATATCACTAGAAAAAAAAAGCCTTGGAAAATACGTTTGCCATAACTACATCAGTATCACCAGCAAAGCAGCTTCATTATTATCCCATTAACCACTTAACCACTTGCTTACTGGGCACTTAAACACCCTTCCTGCCCAGACCAATTTTCAGCTTTTGGTGCTCTCACACTTTGAATGACAATTACTCAGTCATAGGTGAATGTGATAAGCTCTCGCGCTACTGTGAGTAGATAGGAAGGTCAAAGTTATCGCTAATAAGGTGCATGCAGCAAAGTGACTAGTGATCACAAAAGCACTTATACAGAAAGAATGAATGGAAAAACTTTGCGCATGCTAAATGGAATAAGGAGGTGAGTGATGGCAAGGTCCTAGACAGCTGTCACGCTAAGATGGGTGACTAGGACCAATAGGTGACACTAAGTTCAAACGGGAAATAAAGTGCAATAAAGTGCAAGAAACTTGCATATGAAAAGTGAACAAGTGGCAAAAAATAAATAATTAACCAATATCTTCAATAAATAATACGTAACTGAATAGCAGTGATAATTGAATAAATATGTGCATGCACATCAATAAAGTGCTAGGAATATATAGTCAATCCTGTGAAACAATTGCGTGATAACTAAGTGAAGATAAAAATGATAAACAATAAAACCATTAAAATAAATAGGTGATAAGAATCAATAGATAATCGAATGGAAAAAAATGTAATAATTAGATGTCAAAGTCCATAGGGTAAACATCCATAGGGTACAAATGTGTTAAAAATATATATTCTAAAAAGGTGTTGGGATCCCGTGATTGATGTAACAATATAAAAAATCCAGGTGGAAAATATCACATAGTGTGGGATGTCCTGGAAAACGTGGGAATAAAAGGTAGCAACTGATGGCCCTTGATAGGGTGGGAATTTCACAGATAGTTCTATATGTAGAGATGTGTCTTTTTCTGTGTTGTTACTGTGTAGCAGTATCCACGCTGATAATGTTCTATTTATAGGGTAACTCCTTCTCTGGTCTCTCAGAACTCTTACCTCTAGACAATTAAAAATCAGCTTTTGTAGGGGTATCAGCATGCGCCCCAGGTAAGGTAACAGGGATCAAGGTGCTCTCTTGTGGGGTCCACACTTATCCTTTCTCCTTATCCTCCTTCAGACCTAAAAGGGACTGCTGTGTGTCTCCACACAGCAGTGTAACAGGATCGGGGAACGGAAGAGACAAAGAAGGGGGGGCTCCACTAGTGTAGTAGGTTCAACTTAAATGAGCAGTTTATTAAGACAAATGGTAACGTACATAAAATCAATAAAATCGAGCAAAAGTAATCACCACGGCGTCCGGAACGCCTCCTCGCGTCCTCCTCTGTGTGGATCTGCCTACGGCCACTCCCTACACGTTACGACACGGTCACATGTCTTCAGACACGTGACCGTGTCGTAACGCGTAGGGAGTGGCCGTAGGCAGACCCACACAGAGGAGGACGCGAGGAGGCGTTCCGGACGCCGTGGTGATTACTTTTGCTCGATTTTATTGATTTTATGTACGTTACCATTTGTCTTAATAAACTGCTCATTTAAGTTGAACCTACTACACTAGTGGAGCCCCCCCTTCTTTGTCTCTTCCGTTCCCCGATCCTGTTACACTGCTGTGTGGAGACACACAGCAGTCCCTTTTAGGTCTGAAGGAGGATAAGGAGAAAGGATAAGTGTGGACCCCACAAGAGAGCACCTTGATCCCTGTTACCTTACCTGGGGCGCATGCTGATACCCCTACAAAAGCTGATTTTTAATTGTCTAGAGGTAAGAGTTCTGAGAGACCAGAGAAGGAGTTACCCTATAAATAGAACATTATCAGCGTGGATACTGCTACACAGTAACAACACAGAAAAAGACACATCTCTACATATAGAACTATCTGTGAAATTCCCACCCTATCAAGAGCCATCAGTTGCTACCTTTTATTCCCATGTTTTCCAGGACATCCCACACTATGTGATATTTTCCACCTGGATTTTTTATATTGTTACATCAATCACGGGATCCCAACACCTTTTTAGAATACTGTATTTTCTGGCGTATAAGACTACCTTTTACACCAAAATTACACAGCCAAAAAGCGGGGGTCGTCTTATACGCCGGGTGAAGAAGCCGCCAGATGGATATCAGTCCGCCGGGTGCTCTGTAAAATTGTAATATGTATACAGTATGTGCCGCTCAGCCAATCCCGGCGGGCGATGCACTCTGATGAATACAGAGCCTGCTTGGATTGGGTCACAACCTCTGCCAATCCGAGCAGGCTACACGAGTCAGAGCGGCGCGGGCTGATGTCACAGCCTCTGCCAATCCTAGCAGGCTTTGTATCCATCAACAGATTAGTAAATTTAATGCCTGCTGTGATTGGCTCAATGGTGCACACTGTCTGCACACTGTATTCTGAAGTGTACCTGGTGCTACTGTACTAACACAGCATCATATACTGTGTGTACTTGGTGCTCTACATATTAACAAAGCATCCTGTACTGCACATCCAGCTCCAGATCTCCCCTAAAATACAGGTATGATTTATGGTGCTTTGGGAGGAGAGGATTCATTGTTGCTGCCTACCAATTGTGGGATCTCTGGGACCTGTAGTTCACCAGTTTCCTTTTTCTGATGTTAAGTCTGATGTTTTTTTTGGTTTCTTTTGTTTTTTTGTAAATGGTGTTGCCTCGGAAGGGGGGTAGTCTTATATGGCGAGTATAGCCCCAAACCTAAGTTTTCACTGGAAAAATAGGGGGTCGTCTTATACACCTAGTCGTCTTATACGCCGGCAAATACGGTATATATTTTTAACACATTTGTACCCTATGGATGTTTACCCTATGGACTTTGACATCTAATTATTACATTTTTTTCCATTCGATTATCTATTGATTCTTATCACCTATTTATTTTAATGGTTTTATTGTTTATCATTTTTATCTTCACTTAGTTATCACGCGATTGTTTCACAGGATTGACTATATATTCCTAGCACTTTATTGATGTGCATGCACATATTTATTCAATTAGCACTGCTATTCAGCTACGTATTATTTATTGAAGATATTGGTTAATTATTTATTTTTTGCCATTTTTTTGCACCCCACAAATAGAGCTTTCTTTTGGTGGTATTTGATCACCTCTGGGTTTTTTTTTAATTACTCAGTCATGCAATACTATACCCAAATTAATTTTTTGTCCTTTTTTCCCCACAAAGAGCTTTCTTTTGGTGGTATTTGAAATTTTTTGCACTATAAATGAAAAAAACGAAAATTTTGAAAAAAAACAAATTTTTCTTTGTTTCTGTGATAAAATTTAGCAAATTATTAATTTTTCTTCATAAATTTTGGCCACAATTTATACTGCCACATATCTTTGGTAAAAAAACAAAACAAATTAGTGGATATTATTTGGTCTTTGTGAAAGTTACAGACTCTACAAACTGTGGTGCGAATCATACAAAATTGATCACATCTGATGTACTGGGGCCTATCTCATTTCTTGTGACCCGAACAAGCCAGGAAAGTACAAATACCCCCCAAATGACCCCTTTTTTGAAAGTAGACATTCCCAAGGTATTTAGTAAGAGGCATGGTGAGCTTTTTGATGTTGTCATTTTTTTCCCACAATTCTTTGCAAAATGAATTATTTTTTTAAATTTTTTATTTTTTTCCACAAAATTGTCATTGTAATAGGTTATTTCTCTCACATGGAATGTGTATACCACAAATGACACCCCAAAATAAATTCTGCTACTCCTCCTGAGTATTACGATACCACATATGTGGGACTTTTACACAGCCTGGCCACTTAGAGAGGCCCAACATGCAGGGAGCGCCATCACGTGTTCTAGGAGCATAAATTACACATCTAACTTGTTGACTACCTAGTACACTTTTGAAGGCCCTGGAGCACCAGGACAATGACACGTGGCACTGACGTGGCACTGATGACAGGTGGCACTGATACGTGGCACTGATGACACGTGACACTGATGTGGCACTGGTGACAGATGGCACTAGTATGGAGCACTGATGACACGTGACACTGATGACAGACGGCACTAATACGGGGCACTGATGACACGTGACACTGACAGATGGCACTAATATGTGGCACTGGTGAGAGATGGCACTAATATATGGCACTGATGAGAGATGGCACTAACACGTGGCACTGATGACACGTGACACTGATGACAGATGGCACTGATACGTGGCATTGATGACACGTGACACCGATGACAGATGGCACTGATACGTGGCATTGATGACACGTGACACTGATAACAGATGGCACGTGACACTGACAGGTGGCACTGATGACAGATGGCACTGATACGTGGCACTGATGACAGATGGCACTAATATGTGGCACTGATGACACGTGACACTGATATGGCACTGATGACAGATGGCACTGACGTGGCACTGATGACACGTGGCACTGATGACAGATGGCACTTATACGTGGCACTGGGGACAGGTGGCACTGGCAGATGGCACTGGGGACAGGTGCACTGGGGACAGATGGGGACAGATGGATGGGGACACAGGTGGGGACACAGATGGGGACAGATGGATGGGGACACAGATGGGGACAGATGGATGGGGACAGATGGATGGGGACACAGATGGGGACAGATGGATGGGGACACAGATGGGGACAGATGGATGGGGACACGGATGGGGACAGATGGATGAGGACAGATGGATGGGGACACAGATGGATGGGGACACACATGGATGGGGACACATGGATGGGGACACATGGATGGGGACACACGGATGGGGACACATGGGGAGACAGATCGCACATTTCGGTTTTTTTTTTTTTTTTTTTTTTTTTTTACTTACGGCTGCTGCAGCCGTTCATCTCTCTCTCCCCACACGCTGTCTGTGTGAGGAGAGAGAGCGGCGCTGACAGATGATCTCATATGTTTCCATATGAGATCATCTCTCATTGGACACGCCGATCTCGCTGTAAACGGCCGCTGTGATTGGCCGTTTACAGCGATCTGTGACCGGCTGTGTCCGACGGACACGGCCAGCACAGAACTTCCCCGATGCGCGCTCTCAGGTGCGCGCATTAGGGAAGTAAACAAGAGGACGTCCAGGGACGTCCTCCCAGCAGAGAGCGTCCGCGCTGCAGCCGTCTTTCGGCTATAGCGCGGGCGCGAAGAGGTTAAGGACTAGCCTCGTTTTGGAATTTAGGTGTTTACATGTTTAAAAAAATTTTTTTTGCTAGAAAATTACTTAGAACCCCAAAACATTATATATTGTGTTTTTTTTCTAACACCCTAGAGAATAAAATGGCGGTCATTGCAATACTTTTTTTCACACCGTATTTGCGCAGCGGTCTTACAAGCACACTTTTTTTGGAAGAAATTCACTTTTTTTAATAAAAAAATAAGACAACAGTAAAGTTAGGCCAATTTCTTTTTATATTGTGAAAGATAATGTTACGCCGACATTATGATACCCAACATGTCACGCTTCAAAATTGCGTCCGCTCGTGGAATGGCGTCAAACTTTTACCCTGAAAAATCTCCATAGGCGACGTTTAAAAAAATTCTGCAGGTTGCATGTTTTGCGTTACAGAGGAGGTCTAGGGCTAGAATTATTGTGCGAGCTCGTATGGACGGGCACTTTAAAAAAAAAAAAATGTCTTATTTATTTTATATTATTTATTTTTTCCCTGTTTTTAAAAAAGAATAAAAATTGGGTCACTTTTATTCCTATTACAAGGAAAAAAAACATGACAGGACCTCTCAAATATGAGATCTGGGGTCAAAAAGTCCTCAGATCTCATATTTGACTAAAATGTAAAAAAAAAAAAAAAAATTTGTAATTTGAAAAAATTACAACTGAAAAATTTTCCTTTAAGAGGTATAGGCGGAAGTGACGTTTTGACGTCGTTTCTGCCCTCCTATGGTATGGAGACGGGTGGGGGCCATCTTAGCCTAACTCGTCTCCATACCCAGGACATGAAAGGACCTGATCGCCTCCGCCACTACCGATGGCTCCGGTAAGCAGCGGAGGGCGTGGGAGAGCGGCGGGAGGGGGGTGGCACCTCTCCAACCGCCAATAACGGTGATCTCGCAGTGAATCCGCCACAGAGACCACCATTATCGTAAAGAGGACCGGCTCCTGAAAAGATGGATATCTTGGCTGTGGCAGCAGCTACTGCAGTTACCAAGATATCCTTTTTCAAGTTGCCGACGAATATGTACAGGAGCCGGTTGGCAAGTGGTTAAAGAAGAAGAGAATGTGCGCTGCATCTCAACATTTCATAATTTGCCGCGTCATGAATGTTAATTTTCCATTACGAACGCTAGTTTACAAGACCGACCGCTTCCGGCTCGTCCTTGTACTTTCGACTTTTGTGTAACGGAATTGTGTACAGACGATATGAAAATCAGACAACAGACTGTTGTCCGCCTAAAATGTATCTAGCCTGCCAACCAACATTTGTTGGCCGAATGTTGGACAACAATTGTCCAAAGGAGCGTACTAACGGTCAGACTTTAGGACAACAGTCTGTCAACAGACAATCCCGTGCCAAAAATCAGATCGTGTGTACGAGGCTTTACTATACTTGCTAGAAAGATTTTTTTTTTCTGTAAAGCAGAATTCGTAGAGATTTCTTTAAAAGCATGCTATTTTCAGTCTTTCTGAGGTTGCCAATTAATGAGTATTCTCTTGGCTGACTTAATGAGCTGGAATGTGACCCATGCCATCTGTGCACTTTTTTTCCTCATTCATGCACTGTATATAACATTTAACAATATATCAAGACACTTGGTAATATATTCTCCTTTCCTGTTCAAACTTGTTTGGCCATAGACAATGATCTTATAGCTCTGACTTTCTGCAGCTACCAAGTAAAGTCTTCCTGATTCATACATGGATATGGGATTCCAGATCCCAGAAACAAAACAGGAAAGTTAGCCCAATTCTTTTGTATAATATGAAAGATGATGTTACACCGAGTAAATAGATACCTAACAGGTCATACTTTAAAATTGCGCAATGGTACTTAAAAATCTCCATAGGCGACACTTTAAAAATGTATACAGGTTACCTGTTTAGAGTTACAGAGGAGAATTATTGCTTTTGCTCTAACAATCGCGGCGATACCTCACATGTGTGTTATCTGTTTACAGTTGTAGCCACAACTTAAGTATGCGTTCGCTTCTGCGTGTGAGCATGGAGGGATGGGGGGCTTTTTTTTTTTTTACACACAGTCCCTTTAAAGAAAGAAAATTCTGATCACTTTTATTGCTGTCACAAGAAATGTAAACATCCCTTGTGACAGTAATAGGCAGTGACAGGTACTCTTTATGAAGAGATAATAAAAAGTTCTATAAGTTCCAACATCCATCCTTTACACTTAAAAGCATTCAAAACGCCAAGTTTGACAGTTTTGAATAGTGTAATTTCTTTAAAATTTGGCACCTTTAAGTCTTCATGACATCGCTTCTGGGTTACTAGATCCGAGACACGGTCAAAGCCGATTTCGGCTTTGTCTGGGTCTCCGGCCAGCCGGCGGACATGTCGGCTGGTTGCTTGGGCATCCCGGTGGGACGGGAGAGCTCGGGCAAGCTGCAGAAGGTGGTAGGAGGGAGGGATGTCTCATCCCGCTGCTTGTTATTACAGGCCTTTCACGCCCAAGAATGTTTATAGGAATGCTGAATTTACTAGGTCTGTTATTCACAAATTCAAAAGTGGTTATTGCATCTTCCTATATGCTTCTGCTCCTCCCAGTGGTTTCTGAAAGATGTCACACTCAGTTCTAGCAAAGTCATCACTTCTAGTAAGAAGAAGTGAGGTTAAAAAAAAGATTAGAGATTAGATTAGATTTTAATTTAATTTAGGTTTTTAATTTATTCAATTTACAGACTATAGAATTTCTAATTGTGACTAGGTGCTAATATAATATCTGACAGACATGTAATCCATCTAAACTTCAAGGCCCCCTTAAAGGATAACTCCACTTTCGAGGGATAAAATAGCAATTAAAAACAAATATTATAGCATACATAATTGCTACACAGACCATATTGTAAGAATGTTATAAAAAAAATGACCTTTCCTTTTCAATCTGCAGCACTTAAATTTTCTGTAAAATTCAATATGTCAACGCTCCCAGAAATGTAATTTCCTGCTTGTGTGATTGGCTCACTGATTTTCCCAGATGTCTGCACAAAAATAGAAATTAGATTTTAGGCATCCTCAGCAACAAAATTTTCATATTAGGTGAGATAATCCGAAAAGGTTAATCATTTCTAAAGAAATGCAGACTGCATTTTCTCATTAGAAAATTGCAAGTGCATCAGTTGATTAATAATGAAAAAGTCACTCTTATGCCGCGTACACACGAAGGGACTATCCCGCGGGATTATCCCCTGGCCTCAAGTCCAGGGGATAATCCCCTCGTGTGTGGGCCTTCAACGGACTTTTTTTCAAAAAGTCCGGCGGACTAAAGTTTTTTAAGTTTTGTTTTAAAATTATCCGCTGGACTTGGCAGTCCAGCGGACAATCCCGCCGTTAGTAGGCTAGTCCCCTGGACTTTTGAAATGAATGGACTTGCCGCTCATCGGAAAGTCCGTTCATTTAGCACGTGACTTCAGGTACGTAGCTAGCGTAGGCAGTAAATGCCGGCGTGCTAGCTCCGTCACCTGGCATGGATTTAAAGGGACTCCCCACACCGAAAAACGGCGCGGGGGTCCCCCCCAAATCCATCTCAGACCCTTATCCGAGCACGCAGCCCGGCAGGCCAAGGAAGGGGTGGGGACGAGCGAGCGCCCCCCCCCCTCCTGAGCCGTACCAGGCCGCGTGCCCTCAACATGGGGGGGTGCCCTGGGGAAAGGCCCCCCCACCCCAAAGCACCTTGTCCCCATGTTGATGAGGACATGGGCCTCTTCCCGACAACCCTGGCCGTTGGTTGTCGGGGTCTGCGGGCGGGGGCTTATCGGAATCTGGGAGCCCCCTTTTATAAGGGGGCCCCCAGATCCCGGCCCCCCACCCTATGTGAATGAGTATGGGGGAAGAAGAAGAAGAAGAAGAAGGAGGAGAAGAAGAATAAGAAGAAGAAGAAGATAGCCGGACTTCTCCGCTCGGTAAAAGAGCTAGGTAAATGGCGGAGGAGTCCGGCGAGAAGATCCCCAAGACGGAAGAAGACCCCCGGAGCAGTGCAATAAATTATTTTTTCAAAAGTGTGTTTTTTTTACTTTACATTTTACACCTTAGGTGAATGGGTAGGGGTACATCATACCCCATACTCATTCACATAGGGTGGGGGGCCGGGATCTGGGGGCCCCCTTATAAAAGGGGGCTCCCAGATTCCGATAAGCCCCCGCCCGCAGACCCCGACAACCAACGGCCAGGGTTGTCGGGAAGAGGCCCTTGTCCTCATCAACATGGGGACAAGGTGCTTTGGGGTGGGGGGGCCGCACGGCCCCCCTTTTCCCCAGGGCACCCCCCATGTTGAGGGCACGCGGCCTGGTACGGCTCAGGAGGGGGGGGGCGTTCGCTCGTCCCCACCCCTTTCCTGGCCTGCCGGGCTGCGTGCTCGGATAAGGGTCTGAGATGGATTTGGGGGGGACCCCCACGCCGTTTTTCGGCGTGGGGAGTCCCTTTAAATCCATGCCAGGTGACGGAGCTAGCGCGCCGGCATTTACTGCCTACGCTAGCTACGTACCTGAAGTTACGTTCTAAATGAACGGACTGCTCCGTGTGTGGGCAAGTCCGTTCATTTTTAAAAGTCCCGCGGACTTTGTCCGCCGGAGAAGTCCGGGCGTGTGTGGGCAAGTCACACGCTCGGAAAGTCCGGCGAAGCCCCGCTGGAAAGTCCGGCGGATTGTCCGCTGGACTAGGTCCGGTGGGAAAAGTCCCTTCGTGTGTACGTGGCATTAGTCAGAGTCACAAAAAAACACTTTTTCTTCAGAGCGGAAACAGGTAGGACTCTGTAACAACGTTAAAATCCCTTAAATGTACATTGATCACCCAGAGGGGATTGTTTTTTTCTCAACAAAAATTGAAAAATGGTAGTAAGTTCTGGTGATTTTAGGGCTAATAGGTGAACTATTTTCAAAAAAGGTATGGGGAGCAGGGCCTAGGGAACATGTACTAAGCAAAAAAAAATAAAAAATCTGAATGTGATGTTATAGAACAGTATAATTTTATGGCCACTCTCAGTGACAATGTTAACTGGCTGTTGAAGTGATATTTTTTTCTTTAACAGCTTGAATTTTATACAGCAGCTGCACCCCCAATTGATTCATTTAATTTTGTCAAAAAAAGTCTTTTTTCAGGAAGATTTTGAATCGACATGTGATTTTTCATCAAACAATGATTATCGCGATTTGACTGGCAGTTAGAAATTGTTCAATAGTTTGCTAAGACTGTCCCTATTTTTGCTGATACTAAACTGTTTTACCACTCGCTTAGTTCAATCAAATTGTCATTAGAAATGTATAGACCAAAGATAATATAATGTAACTGATATGTGAATGAGAAAAGATAAAGCGCTATGAAACATCATGAACAAATACACAATAGAAATTGGTATTATTATACCATGTGCAAAAAAGCAAACTTTATAAATAAAGTCCAAAGTGACAATCCCAACACCATATAAACATACTGTAGATATGAAATCTTCTTATTTGATGTCCCTTCAAATACAAGATTCACCACGAGTGATTTAAAGGAACATCAAACAAGAAGATTTCATATCTATGTTTATATGGTGTTGAGATTTTTACTTTGGATTTTATTAGTTTGCTTTTTTGCACATGGTATATTAATACCAATTTCTATTGTGTATTCATTCATTAAGGTTTTATAGCGCCATACACCCATTTAAAGGGGCAGCTGTCTTTCATTTTAAAACATCACTTCAGGTGCCACATTCAACCCACAAAAATGTCTTCACAAATATAATATAATAGTGTAAAAGTGGCCAGCAGTACAACATTTTTAATAATGGAGAACTGGCCAAAATGTACTGGAAATAATGAATACAGACAGGTGTTTCACTACAAGAATTAGGAGACCGCAGATGACACAACAGAGTAAAATTGCTCAGCAGCAGGACCATTTTAATGAGCAAGGCCAGACCCAAACCTACTAGAGACAAAAAACAGGCACAATTTTACTACAAGAATTAAAATACTGCAGAGGATACAGTAATGTAACATTTTTTGAGTTTTAATAAGGGATAATATGCAAAATTGAACTGGAATGAAAGAGTACATGCAGGTGTTGCAACACATGAATTAGGAGACTGCAGATATCATAACAATGAAAAGTTGTCCAGCAGCAAAGCAATTTAAATAAATAAGGCTAGGCCTAAATTTACTAGAGACAAAGAATACTTTAAGAAATGCACTTGAGCCAAGTTGTCCTAAATTAACTATTTCCTTTACTTACTAACTTTACTAAGTGATGAAGTAGGTAGCATCAACAGCCAAATAAACCTTGTATTCATTTTAAAAACACAAGGCTTCCTGTGAATGGCTGATGTGTGCTCAGCTTGACTTAATTTGGTTCCGACAGCAGATGGGAAATTCCAGTACCACTGCTGGAACAAAGCGCTATATACTGTATGCAGCTGTTGCTACATACAGTTTATACAGCCCTGACCTTTAGCTACAGTAGTGTCTATAGCAAACTTTTTTTGTTGGCTTCCCTTAAAAATAGGCTTTTGTTTGTTTCTAGTAAATTTAGGCCTATTATCTCTGATTAAAGCCTCTGGCACAGTTTTGGCCATCTGTCCTAGACACTTTTCCCCCTGGCAGCAGTGTTTTGGCCGAAAAAAATCTTAAAGCTTGTAAATGTGTGTAAGGCCCCTTTCACACTGGGGCGTTTTTCAGGCGGTACAACGCTAAAAATAGCGCCTGTATACCGCCTGAAAAAATCCGGCCCCATTCACTCCAGTGTGAAAGCCGGCGGGCTTTCACACTGGAGCGGTGCGCTAGCAGGACGGTAAAAAAGTCCTGCTAGCAGCATCTTTGGAGCGGTATAGGAGCGGTGTATTCACCGCTCCAATACCGCTCCTTCCCATTGATTTCAATGGGTCACCGCGGTAATACCACCGCAAAGCGCCGCTACGGCGGCGCTCTGCGGGGGGTCTTTAACCCTTTTTCGGCCGCTCGCAGGGGGTAAAACCGCACCGCGAGCGGCCGAATACCGCGGCTAAAATTACGGTAAAGCAGCGCTAAATATAGCGCTGCTTTACCGTCACCGCGGCTCCCGCCCCAGTGTGAAAGGGGCCTAAGGGATTTAGGTTTGTTTACAAGCATCAATGGCTTCAGCGTTTAGACGTGTTTAAACATGTAAAGCATTTTTTATGCCAAAACGCCTCTATTCCTGGGTGCTCTAGCAGTGAGGATTTCTTTCTGCCTCAAAACAACTTTGCCTCTAAAATCCTCTAAAGCCTATGTGTGCATGGACACATATGCTAACATGCAGTGGTGTTTATAGGCAGAAAAAAAAAATGCAGAACTCCCCCAGGAGCATCATTAAAAATGTCAAGTGTACATGAGGTCTAAAACTGTGCTGCTACTGGACAATTTACACTACTGTGTCCACTGATGTATTATAATTATTGTAGTAAAGGCCCAGACTTTGATCTTTTTATTTACTGTCCTGGCATTTTAAAGACCTCAATGAGATAGGCCGTCAGTACATCATCTCAAATATATATATATATATATATATATATATATATATATATATATATATATATATATATATATATATACCGTAGACGCTATAACTTTCACACAATTAATATAGACGTATTAAGATTTTTTTTTTTTTACCAAGGATATGTAGTAGAATATATTTTGGCCAAAATGTATGAAGAAATTAGATTTTATTGGATATGTTTTATAACAGAAAGTAGAAAATATTGTTTTTAGAGAGTTCTATTTGTGTGAAATATTATAAACATTTTATTTGCGTGCATGACCAAGCAATAAGAAAATAAGGTGCATAATTATATATACAGTATAAAAACATAAATTATATGATAAAGTAATAAATATTAAAGTTTATATAAAAGTGTCACTCATTTTTTTTGGCCCCTAAGGAGGCGCCAGAGTGCGAAACTAGTTGTGTGGAGAATGAGTGCTGATGTCATTGCAGCCGCATGGTGTTTGCGGTAGCCTTAGCTGCAAGCATTTTGTCCCATACAGTCCCATTATCCATTGATGTTGCTGCATATCACATACTTGGTAGGTACTGTGTGAGGATTTTCCCTTAAAGGGGACCATCCCTAAAAAATGTGGACCTGGTGATTTGCATGGTGCATGTATGGTGCATACTTGCTGTTCACATCTTTGTGCAGCCATTTGATCTGATGAGCGCATTATATTGGTGGTGGGACATACCTGTGGTCATTTTTTTACTGAATATTCCCTTAATGGGGAATTGTCCTTTAAGTGTGGACTTCTGTGTTTTTAGTGCTTATTCACTATGCCTATATGCTGCTCAGGTCTTTGCACGGCCATTTGATTTGGGCATTACACCGTTTTAATGGTTGAGTACACAGTGGTGTTTCTCTTTTCGTATTTTCGTATTAAGTACAAATACCCCCTTTTTTTTAAATACTACACTATTATCAATTAATTTGCCTTTTGGTGAGCATCCATTCCACAAAGTCCTGCCATCCATCTGGTGTTTTCTAAGGCTATTGACCTGGCGGTTGTCATCTCTAGAAGGCCATCACTCCTGTGAGTCTGTTTCCAGGGTTACATCATTGAATCTGGATGATACCTTTGAGCCCAGTTTGCTGCAAATGACTTGTGCAGCAATATCTTCTGGTGAGTGCATTGGATTAGTGGTGGGGTGCATTGAAGCACTTTATTGGAGTGGTCTAGAAAAACTTATAGATCACTAAGGATTATCAACAGTGACACCTAAATATGAACATTTTTTTGCTATTTATTTACATAATTTTATGATATAATTTTTGGTGTTATATATAATTATCTAAGCACTGCACCCTTTATTCAGTATTTTTTACTAAGGTTTGGGCATATTTTACCTTTAGAGCGAGCAGCTGTTTTTTTTCCACAAAGCACCGGCTATTGTTTATACTTTTTCCATGACCGCGCAATTGCCAATTAAAGTAGCACAGTGCTAAATAGCAAAAATTGGCCTGGTCATGAAGGGGATAAAGACTTCCAGAGCTGAGGTGGTTAAAACAATAGTTTACATTGTTAAGCTGAATCTCTGAATTCTCTACATATGAAGAACATTTGCCTCTGTGAGAGCTACCTTATTTAAAAAAAACTTTTTTAATCCTGTCTTTGTGTGGCAGTGAATGTCACTGACATTTGCTAAAGGTCAGAATCACAACAGCAGATGCTGTGTACAGTGTATGTGTGTATAAAAATGTGGTGGCTACTGTGTGTGTGTGTGTGTGTGTGTGTGTGTGTGTGTGTGTGTGTGTGTGTGTGTGTGTGTGTGTGTGTGTGTGTGTGTGTGTGTGTGTGTGTGTGTGTGTGTAAGTATGGATTTAATCTGCCCCAGTGCTGACTACTCCGTCTTCTGATACTTATATTGTTGTCCTGTGAGCCTGAAAATCTTAGTGCACATTAAAAAAAAACTTGAAACAAAGTGTTAAGTGATCAAAAATGTTTTCTCTTTCATCAATATTTTCTGTCTCATTCACTTCTCACAATTACTTGTCTGCAACTTTGGTTGGCACATTCTTTTGCCTGTTTTAAATCTTGGGAAAGATGCAAGACCATTACTGATGAATATAACTAATAATCCTTTCTGAAGGCAGATCTCAGAGAAAGCTCTATATATTTTGTTTATGCTAGGTTAGACTAGGTTAGGATTTTAGCATGTGGGAGGGCAAAGGGGTAGACTTTTACTATAATGATGCCAGGCAGTATACCCAACAGCATGAGACCGGTGTTCCAGCGGAAAGGGACAAAAAAAAGGGGGACCTCAATAAAAACAGAAGCTTTATTTTTATATTCAACAGTGCATATGTAGGGTGTGGGACTGTGAAGGGGCAGTTACATGAAACCCTGACCTGGGAAAATGATTAATGATATGATAACCCCGTAGCATTCTCCACAACACAAAGTGAAACCTATTAGGGGTTACATTTTAGGAAGTTAAATTTCTCCACATCTGTGCAATTTGATAACACTCTTCATACAATGTATAATCAGAGCAGTGGGTTATGCGTCTTCCCACATACCAGTAGGGTAATTAGTAATACATTCATTTCCACATGTAAATTAAGATCTGTTGGTTCAGAAAATTAAATCAGTAAATGCATTAGAAAACAACTTAAAGACTTTATCCAAAGAACTGTGATTAATGATTCATATTCTGAATGGTCTAAGGCTGTAAGTGCTGTACACCAGTGTTTTTTCACCTTAATGAGACCTGGGCCTGATAAATGCTTCCAAAACCTTCTATGTTTCAACAGTAAAAAGTAAATACTAATACAACAAAAGCATGGGAATGGAAAACATGTATAAAAACCGAATCTTCTTTTGAAAAAATGAGTTACTGTAATTTAAATACCCATAATTACAGAGGCGTAACTAGAAACCTCAGGGCCCCGGTGCAAGAAATCAGGAAAGGCCCCCCCCCCCCCCCCGAAAAAAAAGCATGATTTTGATACTATATTTTTTTCCACTGTACAACAAAGTAAAACATTTCCGTTTCTGATTGAGGGGGGTGGTGGCACTGTGGAGGGGAGGTGATGGCACAGTCTGGAGGGGGGGGGTGGTGGCACTGGGGGCGGTGGTGGCACAGTCTGTGGAGGGGGGGACACAGTCTGTGGAGGGGGGGGGGTGATGGCACAGTCTGGAGGGGGGGGGGGTGATGGCACAGTCTGGAGGGGGGGGGGTGATGGCACAGTCTGGAGGGGGGGGGGGGGTGATGGCACAGTCTGGAGGGGGGGGGGGTGATGGCACAGTCTGGAGGGGGGGGTGATGGCACAGTCTGGAGGGGGGGTGGTGGCACAGTCTGGGGGGGGTGGTGGCACAGTCTGGAGGGGGGGTGGTGGCACAGTCTGGAGGGGGGGTGGTGGCACAGTCTGGAGGGGGGTGGTGGCACAGTCTGGAGGGGGGTTGGTGGCACAGTCTGGGGGGGGGTGATGGCACAGTCTGGAGGGGGGGGGGGGGGGTGGTGGCACAGTCTGTGGAGGGGAGGTGGTGGCACTGGGGGGGGGTGGAGGGGTCTGGGGGGGGGGTGGCACAGTCTGTGGAGGGGGGGTGGCACAGTCTGGAGGGGGGGGTGATGGCACAGTCTGGAGGGGGGGTGATGGCACAGTCTGGGGGGGAGGTGGGGGGGCGGTGATGGCACAGTCTGGAGGAGAGGTGATGGCACAGTCTGGAGGGGGGGGGGGTGGTGGCACTGGGGGTGGTGGTGGCACAGTCTGTGGAGGGGGGGACACAGTCTGTGGAGGGGGGGGGGTGATGGCACAGTCTGGAGGGGGGGGGTGATGGCACAGTCTGGAGGGGGGGGTGGTGGCACAGTCTGGGGGGGGGTTGATGGCACAGTCTGGAGGGGAGTTGGTGGCACAGTCTGGAGGGGGGGTGATGGCACAGTCTGGAGGGGGGGGTGATGGCACAGTCTGGAGGGGGGGGTGATGGCACAGTCTGGAGGGGGGGTGGTGGCACAGTCTGGAGGGGGGGGGGGTGATGGCACAGTCTGGAGGGGGGGGGTGATGGCACAGTCTGGAGGGGGGGGGGGGTGATGGCACAGTCTGGGGGGGGGGGGTGGTGGCACAGTCTGGGGGGGGGGTGGCTGGCACTGGGGGGGGGTGGTGGCACAGTCTGGAGGGGGGGTGGTGGCACAGTCTGGGGGGGGGGGGGTGGCACAGTCTGGGGGGGGGGGTGGTGGCACAGTCTGGAGGGGGGGTGGTGGCACAGTCTGGGGGGGGGGTGGAGGTGGGGTGGTGGCACTGTCTGGAGGGGGGTGGTGGCACAGTCTGGAGGGGGGTGATGGCACTGTGGGGGGGGTGGCACAGTCTGGAGGGGGGGGGTGGTGGCACAGTCTGGAGGGGGGGTGGAGGGGGGTGGTGGCAAAGTCTGGAGGGGGGGGGGTGGTGGCACTGTGGAGGGGGGTGGTGGCACAGTCTGGAGGGGGGGTGATGGCACTGGGGGGGGGGTGGTGGCCCTGTGGAGGGGGGTGGTGGCAGTCTGGAGGGGGGTGGTGGCACAGTCTGGGGGGGGGGGTGGTGGCACAGTCTGGGAGGGGGGTGGTGGCACAGTCTGGAGGGGGGGTGGTGGTGGCACAGTCTGGAGGGGGGGGTGGTGGCACTGTGGAGGGGGGGTGGTGGGGGGTGGTGGCACAGTCTGGAGTGGGGGTGGTGGCACTGGGGGGGGGGGGGGGGGGGGGGGGGGGGGGTGGTGGCCCTGGAGGGGGGTGGTGGCACAGTCTGGAGGGGGGGTGGTGGCACTGGGGGGGGTGGGTCTGGGGGGGGGTGGTGGCACAGTCTGGGGGGGGGTGGTGGGTCTGGGGGGGGGGTGGTGGCACAGTCTGGAGGGGGGTGGGGGGTGGCCCTGTGGAGGGGGGTGGTGGCACAGTCTGGGGGGGGGGGGGGGTGGTGGCCCTGTGGAGGGGGGTAGTGGCACAGTCTGAAGGGGGGGTGGTGGCAGAGGTTGGGATCGGTCGATTGGAATGTAAAACGGTGACTTACCGGCCGCCAATCAATCGATCGATTCCCCCAAGTATCTTCACGTGACGTCGCGGTCGCAAAGTTCCTCCACAGGCGTGCCTCGAGGCTCCTCCAGAATGCCTTGCCTCAGAAAGCTCCTCCCCCGCCTTCACTGTATTGGTCTGAGAGTTTTTCTTTTCGTTTCCTGCCTCTGGATAGGCGGGGGCGGAGCCCACACAGTCTCAGAGCGCTTCTCTCTCCCCTCGCAGTGGGTTATCACAGACTGACTGTGAAATTGTGAATCACGCCGCAGCGGCCGCACACACCCCGGGGCCCTGACAGTCAGGTGGGTGGGCCCCTCAGTCCGGCGGGCGGGCGGCCGGTGGGCCCCCTGAAGTGGCGGAGAACTACAGGGCCCAGTCGCACTTGCGACTGTTGCGACCCCTATAATTCCGCCACTGCATAATTACAAAAATGATTTATGTCTATTTAAAGTTTTATATGTTTTCATGATTTTTATTGCTTCTCTCTCCAATCTCTCACTCCCTCTCATATTTTTTCTCTTTCTTCTGCTTTCTCTCTTTCATTCCTTCTGTCGCTTTCTCTTTCTCTCTCTGTCTCTCTCCTTCTTTCTCTCTCTATCCCTTGGTCTCTTTCTCCCCCCCCTTTCTCTATCTCTTTCTAATCCTAATTTTAGCTAAATTTCTATTACATTGTCTTTCTTTCTCCCTCACTGTCTTCCCTCTATCTATGCTTTTCATTTTCCTTCCTCTCACCTCTGTCTCCTTTCTTTCCCACTTCATCATGCCAGTGGTGTCTGCTCACACTCTTGATTTCACCACCATTACAAATCATGGGACCCATACAGCCCCTTGATGCCCCCTTTCTTCCCCATCAACAGCCCTGTTAGAAACAAAATCAGAAAGTTTTTTTTTTTATCTTAATGCATTCTATTCATTAAGATAAAAAGCCTTCTGTGTGTAGCAGCCCCCCTTTAACCCCCCCCCCCCCATGGTTACCTGAGCCCATCTCTATCCAGCGATGTCCACGACTGCCTTGGCCACTCAGGACTCTCCTCCTCATTTGCTGAGAAACAGTAGCGGCACCATTGGCTCCCGCTGCTGTCAATTAAAGTAAGTTAGCCAATGAGGAGAGAGAGGGGGCGGGGCCGAACTGCAGCTCCGTGCCTGAATAGATACACGGAGCTGCAGCTCAGCTCAGTTGCCCCCATAGTACGCTGCTTGCTTTGTGGGGAACTCAAAGGGAAGCAGGGGCCAGGAGAGCCAAATAGGGACCATAGAGGAGGAGGATCTGGGCTGCTATGTGCAAAATCAACTGCACAGGGCAGGTAAGTATGACATGTTTGTTATTTTTATTGAAAAAAAAGCACACTTTACAATCACTTTAAGACTGCTAAAAAACACAAGCAAACCCAAAGTCTACAAAAAATGGGGTTCAACCATATAATGTGAATCATGACATTGAAAGTTTAAAAATGCTATAAGTGCACTAGGCTGACCTTTAGTCCATGTATGCCAGACTCTCAGGAACAAGTCTATCTGGAAAGCAGAGTTGGGATAGGCTGTATGCTGCCTGTCTGGTCACTTTCTCAACAACCTTTATAATTTACACATTCTAGAATCACCTACCTGGCTACAGGAGATGTTATTAGAGCGGAGAGCTAGTAAAGCATTTTCTGGGAGCCCACAGATCAACATTCTATTGGTGTATTGGTGTAACTAGCTATGCAGAAATGGTGGAAA
>CM053036.1:103881655-103914200 GCA_028564925.1 Lithobates sylvaticus
ATTTCACGCTGCAGCTGTCATAAAATGTATATCATTGCTGCCTTGAATTAACACTTTGGGAGTACATTATTGACTTTAATATAAATAATTGTCTTCGTGTTTTACTATAACATCCTCCTTCACATGTTCTGTATCCTGTTTTATTGCCGTCTTAGTGGACTTTATTCTTAAATTACCAATATGTTCTTAGTAACTGTTTATTTAAGCTTTAACTAACACACACTTGCCTACTTTTTTTACTTTTTTACTATTTTGATCATATAAAATATATAATTAATTGGGATCCTCTCATTTATACTGCCTTGCTTAAAATAACCATACTAGGCGCGGATATTTTAACCCCAGTCGGCTTTCTTGGGATAACAACTGATGTGGCTAAGAAGCCGCTCGTCTGTTATTTCAAGCAGCAAGAGGGGACAACCCCCATCCTGCCACCTTTCCGCGGCTCGCCTAGGCTCTCCTGTTAACTTGGCATTTTGAATGCAGTAAAAAAACTGAGGAAAAAAATGTTGGCCATGACTGTAATGCCCCGTACACACGGTCGGAAAATCCGACCACAAAATCCATTGGATTTTTTCCAACGGATTTTGTCCGACACTGGTGTTGCATACACACGGTCGGACAAAGTTGTCGGAAAATCCGATCATTCTGAACGTGGTGACGTTTCTTGCCTACGATGGGACTACGTAGAGGCTAGTAGCCAATAGCTAGGGTCTTGTAATGTGATCTGAGCATGCGTGGCACTTTGTCCGTCGGAATTCGCTACACACGATTGGAAAAAGTCTGATAGGACTTTGTTGTCGGAAAATTTGAGAGCAGGAGATAAAACGTTGTCCGTCGGAAAATCCAACGGAAAAAGTCAGATGGAGCCTACACACGGTCGGAATTTCCGACAACATTGTCCGATAGGACATTTTCCGTCGGAAAATCGACCGTGTGTACGGGGGATTAGAATACCATCCCTACAGTCAAGCACGGAGGTAGAAACATGATGCTTAGGGGCTTCTTTGCTAAAGGTACAGGCCAACCTTGCCGCATTGAGGGGCCAATGGACGGGCCATGTATTGTAAAATATTGGATGGGAACCTTCTTCACTCAGCTAGAAGACTGAAGATGGGTCGTGGATGGGTCTTCCAGCATGACAATGACCCAAAAAATACCGCCAAGGCAACCAAGGAGTGGCTCAAGAAGAAGCACTTTAAGGTCATGGAGTGGCATAGTCAGGCTACAGACCTTAATACTATAGAAAATTTATAGAGGGAGCTGAAACTTCAAGTTGCCAAGAGAAATTCCGATGGAAAAAGTCTGATCGGATTATGTTGCGTGTGGGCTCTATCAGACGGAAAAAGTTTGAGAGCTGGATCTAAAATTTTCCGACAACAAAATCGGACTTTTTCCGATCGTGTGTAGAGAATTCAGACGCACAAAGTGCCACGCATGCTCGGAATAAATTTGGAGACAAACGATATTGGCTACTGGCCTCTACGTAGTCCAGTCATACGTTTTGCACGTCCCCTCGTTCCGAACAAAATCTGCAGGGGATCAAATAATTTATTTTCCCCACTGTATATATACGAATTAACATACAAGGATATTTTTCCCAATTATTTATTTAACAGAAATATAAATCCACTATATTGCGCAACATATTAGTCAACCAAGCTAGAAGTCAAGGATCAATGTAGTGGAACAGCAAGCAGGATCTGGAACCAAAAGGGATGTCAGCAAAGCCAGTCTTGAACAGGATCGCAGGAGAAAGTTTCTGTGATGTTGACCAAGGCAATTGCAGAGCTCCTCTGGACTGGACAGCTTAAGTAGGCAAGACTGGCGAGCATGATATCATCAACAGCTGAGTAACTGTGGAGAGATAGGAGCTGGCAATTAGCCAACAGTTGAGCAGCCAGCTCACAGAATGAAGGGTTGAGCCCAGCCCTGACAGTACCCCCCCTCAATGACCCCTCCCCCTTGGAGGACCACCAGGCTTGAGGGATAAACATCTATGGAAATCACAGAGGAAGACAGGGGCATGTACGTCCGAGGATGAGACCCAAGAGCATTCCTCCGGACCGTACCCTTTCCAATGCACCAGGTACTGTATGCGCCCACAGAACCTACAGGAGTCAACAATGGACTGTACTTCATACTCCTCATGGTTCTCAACCTGTACAGGATGAGGACATGGCACAGAGGTGGTAAAGCGGTTGCAGACCAAAGGTTTTAATAAGGAGACATGAAATACATTCGAAATACACATATTAGAAGGAAGGTCTAATGTGTAAGCCACTGGGTTAATCCTACGAAGAATACGGGAAGGCCCAATAAACCAAGGTGCGAACTTCAGTGAGGGAACACAAAGTCGGAAGTTGTGAAATGACAGCCAGACCTTGTCCCCAACCTGGTAGGAAGGCGCAGGCAGGTGTCTGCATTCAGCATGGAGTCTGTACCTATTATTAGCATGTCGCAAAGCCTCTTAGACTTGTGCCCCGGTGGAATGAAGACCATGGAGATGCTCGTCTAATGCAGGAATATTCTGCGGAACAAATGAGTCAGGCAACATAGAAGGTTGGAAACCATAATTCGCCATAAATGGGGACAATCAGGAAGCAGAATTCAAGGCACTGTTGTGAGCAAACTCTGCCTATGGTAATAGGTCTGACCAGTTGTTACAATGCTCAGAAATATAGCAACATAGGAATTGCTCCAAGGACTGATTGTCTCGTTCTGTGGCCCGATTAGACTGCGGGTGATACGCAGAGGAGAAAGCAAGCTGAATTCCCAACTGTGCACAAAAGGCTTGCCAGAACCAGGACACAAACTGACTACCCTTGTACGAGACAATCATTTTGGGTAGCCCATGTAAGCGAAAGATCTTCCAAGCAAAAATGGAAGCCAGTTCCTTAGAATTGGGCAACTTCTTAAGTTTAATACAATGACACATCTTTGAGAACTGGTCAACCACCATAATGATAACTGTGTTGCCCTGGCTGTTGGGTAACTCCACAATGAAATCCATAGACAGGTAGGTCCAGTGCCTCTCTCCATTGGGTATGGGTTGTAGGAGGCCTACTGGAAAGTGTCGTGGAGTCTTACTCTGAGCACACACGGAACAGGCATCTACGAAGGCAGTTACATCAGCACATAGACTAGGCCACCAGAATTGTTGGGAAATGGCCCAAAAGAGTTAATTTTTCCCAGGGTGGCCAACAGTCTTGGGAGAATGGTAAGTCTGGAGCACGGCAGTACAGAGACTCTCTGGGAAAAAGCAGCGGTCACAAGGTTTCTCAGGAGGAGCATGGACCTGAGCAGCAAGAATTTTGTCACCCAAAGGAGAAGTGAGACTGGTGCGAACCGTAGCCAGAATACGTTTAGGAGGGATCACAGGAACCGGAACCGACTCCAACTTGGAAGTGGAAAAAAAATTGTTGTGCCAAGGCTTCAGCCCTTACATTCTTAGTACCAGGTAAGAATGAGACAATGTAATTAAAACTTGACAAGAAAAGAGCCCATCGCACCCTTCTGGGAGAGAGGTGTTTAGAATGTGAGTTTCTTATGGTCAGTAAGAATGAGAACCGACACAGTGGTACCTTCGAGGCGATGTCTCCATTCTTTCAGGGCTAAAATGATCGGCAACAGCTCTCTGTCACCAATCTCATAATTGCACTCTGCAGGTGACAATTTCTTGGAAAAGTAGCCACAAGGATGCATAGCACTCTCAGAGGTAGGGCTTTGAGACAGAAGGGTGCTAACACCAGTCTCACATACATATCCATAATAGATATGTCTTTATGGACCTTGCACTGGTTTGCAGTCATGTTTGAACAGGAAGGGGCCATCCCCAAACTGTTCCCACAAAATTGGGTGCATGAAATTGTCCAAAAGAGTTCCCCTTCACTGGAACTAAGGGCCAAACCCAACCCCTGAAAAAAATAACCCAGGCAATAATCTCTCCTTCACCAAATCATTTTGAGAGGTGGTCCAATACTTTTGGCTATATAGTGTGGATGAGCGAGTTTGGGGTGAAGAAACTTGACTGGCCTGCACAATGAGTCCTGACCTCAACCCAATAGTACACCTTTGGGATGAATTAGAGAGGAGATTGCGAGCCAGGCCTTCTCATCCAACATCCTGCCCTCACAAATTTGCTTCTGGAAGAATGGTAAAACATTCCCATAGACACACTCCTAAACCTTTTGGACAGTCTTCCCAGAAGAGTTGAAGCTGTTATAGCTGCAATGGGTGGGTCAACTTAACATCGAGCCTTATGGACTAAGACTGGGATGCCATTAAAGTGTGCAAGATGTTTGTTTCCTTGCATGAGCAAACCATTTCAAATCTCTTGCTATAGTCTTTCTAGAATTATTTTTTTTTTTTTTTTTCTGGCGCACCTCCCTTGCAGGTTAAATTGGTGCATTCTCTTTCTGATAAGTATATGCATTCACTATGACACCAGCTGTTGCAAGAGTTACCTGCTGATCACTCAACATTTCTGAGTTGACTTCTTTAATCATCAAATCATCAAACAAGACTCAATGACATCTGCAATCTTCTGAGAACACCATACTATTAGTTATCTGAAGTTTAAATAAGGCAAATTCCACCTGCATGCTCCCTGCAATTATTGGCTTCTAATCCAAAACACCTGATTCCAAGTTTATGAATTTGAAATTATGGTAAATATAGGAGTAACTGGAACCTCTACAAAATTAATAGCTGAACAGCACAGCATACTTTATCTTATGATTCCATATGCAGTCACATGGGGGAGCCTTAATAAATCACGGTACCATAACTACTGTTCTGAAGAAACATTTATAACTTTTTATCATGCAATCCATGCAGAAATATTTAATAAATTGCAGAGGAATGGAACAAAAAATATGCAGAATTTGGCAAACTGCAACCAGCTAAATAGAAATCCTAAGAAATGATTACAATCTAAGGGTCAACAGATGTTTAACAGTAGATCATTCTTGCGTGTAAGCAGCATCTGCCTAGAACCCAATTAGACACCCTGCTTGTGATAACTGCATCATTAACTAATTGATTGCTACATGTTTGCATTGCAAGAGTACTTTAAGCAGCATATGCTTTCTAGGTATTGTTTTTCTCATGTATATCATCATGAATTAAATGATTTAGAGATTGGCATAGGATTCCTTTTGCATGCTCATTGAACCGCTATTAAATCTGGCCTAAAATTAAGAGAACTGAATCCATTTGTAACAGATACACATTAGAGAGACCTAAGAAGATTACTGATTATATGAATTTAATTAGGTAATTATTAGACATACCAGATACAGTTGTGCTCATAAGTTTACATACCCTGGCAGAATTTATGATTTCTTTTTCAGAGAATATGACTGATAACACAAAAACGTTTCTTTCACTCTTGGTTAGTGTTTGGCTGAAGCCATTTATTATAAATCAACTGTGTTTACTTTTTTTTTTAAATCATAATGACAACAGAAACTACCCAAATGACCCTGATCAAAAGTTTACACACCCTGGTGATTTTGGCCTTATAACATGCACACAAGTTGACACAAAGGGGTTTGAATGGCTATTAAAGGTAACCATCCTCACCTGTGATCTGTTTGCTTGTATTAGTGTGTGGGTAATAAAAGGTCAATGAGTTTCTGGACTCATGACAGACCCTTGCATCTTTCATCCAGTGCTGCACTGACATTTCTGGATTCTGAGTCATGGGGAAAGCAAAAGAATTGTCAAAGGATCTGTGGGAAGAGGTAGTTGAACTGTATAAAACAGGAAAGGGATATAAAAAAATATCCAAGAAATTTAGAATGCCAATCAGCAGTCAAGAAGTGACCACTAATCAATAAGTGGAAAATGAGGGGTTCTGTTGAAACCAAACCACAGTCAGGTAGACCAAAAATTTCAGCCACAACTGCCAGGAAAATTGTTTGGGATGCAAATAAAAACCCACAAATAACTTCAGGTGAAATACAGGATTCTCTGAAAACATGTGGTGTGGTTGTTTCAAGATGCATAACTAGGAGGCACTTGAAGAAAAATGGACTGCATGGTCGAGTCATCAGAAGAAAGCCATTACTACGCAAATGTCACAAAGTATCCCTCTTACAATACGCCAAACATCACAGAGACAAGCCTCAAACCTTCTGACACAAAGACATTTGGAGTGATGTGACCAAAATTGAGCTTTTTGGCCACAACCATAAACGCTACATTTGGAGAGTCAACAATGCCTATGATGAAAGGTACAGAGGTGGATTGCTGATGGTTTGGGGATGTGTGAGCTACAAAGGCACAGGAAATTTGGTCAAAATCTTTGGCAAGATGAATGCAGTAAGTTATCAAAAAATACTGGAGGAACATTTTCCTTCTGTGAGGGCTGGGCTCAGCCCTTCCTTCTCTGAGCTATCCCCTCAGCTGTTGGCTAATTGGCTAATCCATTCTGGTTACTGAACTTTGGCTACATTTGTTTTTTTTTACCTTTATTATTAAACAAGTGTGATTTCTAACACATTCATCAGCTAGGAAGCTGCACATGGGATGTACTTGGACATTCCAACATGACAATGATCCAGAAAACAAGGACAAGTCAACCTGTCATTGGCTACAGCAGAATAAAGTGAAGGTTCTGGAGTGGCCATCTCAGTCTCCTGACCTCAATATCATTGAGCCACTCTGGGGAGATCTCAAACGTTCAGTTCATGCAAGACAGCCCAATAATTTACAGGAACTGGAGGCTTTTTGCCAAGAGGAATGGGCAGCTTTACCATCTGAGAAGATAAAGAGCCTCATCCACAAATACCACAAAATACTTCAAGCTGTCATTGATGTTAAAGGGGGCAATACACGGTATAAAGAACTGGGATATGTAAACTTTTGATCAGGGTCATTTGGCTAGTTTCTGTTGTTAATATGATTTTAAAAGAGTAAACACAGTTGATTGATAATAAATGGCTTCAGCCAAACACTAACCATGAGTGAAAGAAAAGTTTTTGTGTTATCATTCATATTCTCTGAAAATGGCCAAGAAATCACAAATGCTGCTAGGGTATGTAAACCTATGAGCACAACTGTATGTGCACACTAAATGTCCCCTAAATCAATAAAAAAAAAAGTAACACAGTCACTGTATTGTGATGTTACGCCAACAAAAATCATAAAAATAAATATTGTTAAAAGGAAATGTTTATGGTTTTTGGACAATTTGGTTTTTACTTTTTACTTTTCACTTTTAACACAAATGTCATATATTTTTGCTCCCACAATTTATATAAAATCTTTATTATTAAAATTAAAATTAATTATTATTAAAACTTAAATTAAAAAAGCTCTAAATTGTATGAGCAGACTGATTTAAATAAATTGATTTTGCAGGGAAATTTGCAATTTTGGCTTTGCCAAGCTTTAGCTGAAATCATAATTTTGACATGTGGCTAACTCTTGAAAATTAAGAAGAATAAAATTGCAAACAAAAAGACTAATAGCAGTACACGTAGTGCACTATGGCACAGCACATGTATAAATGCATCATATATGATAGCAAGAAAAAAAAATCCAAAAAAATCACAAATTATAAAGCTATACAATAAATTACTGACGCAACACCCAAATTTTCACAGAATAAATTCAACGATTTTATGTCTCTCTTAGACTTACATAGACTGTCCAGTGCACAAAATTCTACACTCTATGCCCCTATCACTATAGAAGAGATAACAGAGGTGATTAAAGCCTTGCCTCATAAATCTACAGGCCCGGATGGGCTCCCCTATGTTTATTCTAAGACTTACTTTGAAATTCTTAATCCCCACCTACAGTCCTTGTACTTTTCCCTGCTCAAAGGTTCCATCCCACATTCACAATTCCTACACGCACACATAACTGTCATCCCTAAACCAGGTAAGGATCCCTCATTACCAGATAATTACTGCCCCATCACATTATTGAACTCAGACTACACAATCTTTACTAAGATATTGGCCAACCGACTTTCCCCTTTATTGACAATGTTGATCCACAAAGATCAAGTAGGTTTTGTCCCCACCAGACATGCAAGTGACAATACCAGACGGACTGTAGATCTGATAGATCTCTTAACTAAAACAAAGCAACCTGCCATCGTCCTAAGCCTAGACGCACAAATGGCATTTGGCCGCCTTGGCTGGCCTTTCATGTTTGCAGTCCTTTCCAGGTACGGATTTTCAGGTTCTTTCATTCAGGCCTTACATGCTTTATACTCCACTCCTTCGCCTCAGGTTCAGCTGTCTTCCTATTTGTCGCAACAGTTCCCCCTCAGTAATGGTACCATACAGAGGTGCCCATTGTTGCCCCTGCTGTTTATCTTATGTTTGGAACCTCTGGCGTTGGCCATTAGGTCCCATCCAGACATAAGGGGGGTTCTGCTGCGACAGCGGAATTATAAGCTGTCACTTTTTGACGATATCTTGCTAACTCTCACCCAGACACACATCTCCTTACCTTTCTTACACAATACTCTCTCTACATTTGGAGCTCTCTGGGTTTAAGATTAACCAGTCAAAAACAGAGGCCCTGTCTATTAATATTCCATCAGATTTGCTTAAATCTCTTCAAGACACCTTCAATTACCGTTGGTGCTCTTCTTCACTGAAATATTTAGGAGTACATATTACGCCCTCATACTCTACTCTATATATTTCCCCCCTATGTTTGCAGAAATAACCTGCCTCTTAAATCTATGGACTTCTCTCCCGATCTCCCTCTTAGGTAGGATTAATGTCCTTAAGATGTCGATACTTCCTAAATTGCTGTACCTGTTTGAAACACTCCCAATCTCAGTCCCAATGTCACAGTTGAAACTTTTCCAGAGACAATTCCTCAAGTTCATATGGAACAATGCCTCCCCCAGGATTGCACGATTGGTAGTATTTGCCATTAAAAATAGAGGAGGTCTAGCTGTGCCAGATATCATTAAATATTATTATGCCTCACACCTTCGAGTACTAACTTCATGGATCTCTAGAAAAGCACCAAGCAAATAAGCTGAGATTGAGATGGGGATTACTGTCCTGGTACACCCTTGTTATATGCTATGGCCTTCCTCTTCTATATTTATGCCTCAGCTGAGATCCCTCTGCTTGGCGCTGATGCTTTTTACCCTCACTATTTGGAGGAGGTGTGCAGAAAAGTTCTCCCTTTCATCCAAATGTTCCCCCCTCCGAAATGTACTTTTTAACCCAGACATACCTGATGGACTGTCCTATGCGAGGATGCTTCCATGGACTTAAGCGGGAATCTTTCAACTGCGACATCTTGTACACCCGGTCACATGTATGCTCTTGTCTTTCGCAGAACTACAAACAAAACACGATCTCCCTACCTCCCTTCTGTATTCGTACACACAATATAAAAAAAAAAAATCTAAATCCCCCTCACTCTCCCTGGAGAAACCCACAGAAGAACTCTTATGCGCTAGGGTCCCTTAGGCGCTAGGGGCCCATATGAATCCAAACAGATATCATCTATTTATAGAATCATACACGATAGCCCGCCTCTACACATAGCTATATGAACAAATGGTCTCATATATTACAACGCCCAATTTCATTACTAGATTGGGAAAAAAATCTGGGATTCTACATCCAAAATCTTATGCTTTGTAGTGCAGAGGGAAATGGCCTTTAAAGTTTTGCTATTCTGATACAGAACACCGGACTTGATACTGTTGGAGATGCAATAAGGCTTTGGGTACCCTGTTCCATATCTTTTGGGAATGCCCTCTCATTTTTGGACTAAAATTCAAGAACTTCTACAAAAGTTACTAACCATACATATACCTCTGAATCCTATACACTTCCTTTTGGGCCTTCCTATTCAGGGACTACCTAAAACCTTGAGAAAAATCATGTCCTTTATTATTTTGGCCCCAAATAGGGCCATCCCTAGGCTTTGGCTTTCCACCCCCCCCCCTACATTCCAACATGCTCCTTCAATAATAGCTGAAACACGTAGGATGGAACATTTGACAGCTAAGATTGAAGACACTTTACCCCACTTTAATAAAACATGGAAAGTATGGGACGACTCAGAATTTTCACTAGAATATGAAAATACCCTTGAATCTTGACACTTCTGATACCATTTTTTGAATGTACGGTGTTATCTTCATCTCTTTTTTCTTAAATTTTTTCTCTTATATTTAGAGCCAAATAAACTCCATTCACTAGGCTTATTATAAGTTACAGTATGTTAAATATGTTTTGATGATCCCTTGTTGGAAAAAGTCCCATCTGAATGTACTTGTATCCATGCTGTTCTACATACACAACTGATTGTTAGTGCTGTTTTGTACTTGAGAAAGTTGAAATGCCTTTATTTTTCTTTATGCCATATTGTATGATGTATACAAATTTCTATAAATAAACAAAAAAAAAAAAATAATACATTAAAAAGCCAAAAATTCGAAACCTACAGAAAGATGAAAGGTTGTGTATCTTGGATGATTGTTGAATCATAAAAATTACATGGGTAGGGATGATTGAATGTCTCTTAGTTTAGTTCATGCGGTATTCATCAAACTCATTATAAAGTCTGAAAATTGCCAATTTCAATCTAAACCCAATAAAAGTTTGTGGTGGCAAATTTTGAAAAATAATTCTGGCCATTTTTAAGGCTAATAAGCAAGACTTTTGTGAAACAAATGACCTGGGAGCTGGGCACTGACATGAGGAATTGATTGGGTGATGGGCATAGCGATCCACAAGTGGGGGGCCAATCTGCTTCATACACCAGTTCCTGCTAGTTAATGCCCCTGGTTAGGGCTTCAGGACTTACCTCCATGCCTTTCACAATCAAGCCGAAGAGATCTTACAAATATGCCTGTAATGCACCATGGCTATTCCCTCTTGTTGTTCTAAATGGCAGAGAGGACCATATTGTTCAAAAAACAAAAATGGATAGTGGTCCCTCATGTTGGAGAGGGTGTCACCCTTTAAGGGGAAGAGTGGCACAGTTTAAGCACAAGATAACATAGAACCTTGCAAAGAGTGATAGACTTTACTAGTGGGTGTATCAGATTGCAACCCTCAGATACAACTGTGCAGATAACAGCTGAATAGGAACAAAACCAGAGCATGGTACACTGTCAAAAGGTAATATCAGAAACAAGGACAGGCAAAAAGTTACATTTTCAGTAGTAGCAGTAGTCAGATACAAGCTGAAAAAAAGAGAAACAGGAATGCTGAAAAGAACATATACTGTGGTGGGGCTAGGAAATAAAACTAATGAGCAGGTAACACATGTTGGTCCAATCATAGCTAAATAGTCCTATATAGACAAGCAGGTGAGTTTCAGTGATGCCTACACCCCCAAACCCCGGAGGAAAGCATGCTGTAGAAAGAAAAGATAGACCCCATGTTAATACAACCACAAGTATCAGATCTGCTTTACTGCTCATCAGTAACACAGATTATATTAAATGGAGCCAGAGACCAATGGTCTTTTAACCACTTCAATACAGGCCAATTTTCATTTTTCAGCTCTGTTGCATTTTGAATGACAATTGCGCGGTCATGCAACACTGTAACAAAATTAAATTTTTATCATTTTTTCCTCACAAATAGAGCATCCTTTTGGTGGTATTTGAGCACCTCTGTGGTTTTTATTGCTTGTGTGGGAAGGGTGGATGGAAGGCACGTGATCAACTGCTTACATCGAAGTATTACAGTTTATTCAGATGTAATAAATTACATACATATAAAATTGTATGGAGAAGGGAGGAGTATATAATAGGCCTGCAATACACCTACTCAGCGCCAGATCAACCCAACAGTTATGATAGCAGAATTTGCACAAAGAAACAGTACAAAAGTATAAAATAATAGTATTTTTTTAAAACATCTTATAAAAATACTAAAAGGAAACTAAGCAGCTGTTAAAACAAATAAAATGACAACAGGTAGTATAAATATAAAAACAGTCCAAACACTGAATATTATAGATACTAAAACAGTGCTAATAATTCAATTAATAATATGGTAATATTATAAACCAGTGGCAAACACCCTAGTAGGGATGAGCCGAACACCCCCGGGTTCGGTTCGCACCAGAACCTTCGAACGGACCGAAAGTTTGCGCAAATTTTCGAACCCTATTCGTTATAATGGACGCGAACGTTCGAAATCAAAATTGCTAATTACAACGGCCAATATGCATGTTAATGTCATAAAACAGGTTTGGGGACCCGGGTCCTGCCCCAGGGGACATATATCAATGCAAAAAGAACTTTTAAAAACTAACGTTTTTTCGGGAGCAGTCATTTTAATGATGCATAAAGTGAAAAAAAAAAGTGAAATATTCCTTTAAATATGGTACCTGGGGGGTGTCTAAAGTATGCCTGTGAAGTGGCATGTGTTTCCCGTGTTTAGAACTGTCCCTGCACAAAATGACATTTGTAAAGGAAAAAAATAAGCCATTTAAAAACACTTGCGGCTTTAATGTCATGTCTTGTCCTGGCCGCCATATGGCTGAAAATCCTTGAGAAAAATGGCATGGCTCACAGTTACTATTGGTGGGCGCAGGAATGGGCCCTGCTGTGAGTTATTAGATCAAGATTTGTAATTGCATGCACCTGTTGAACCGGGCAGAAAAATTGGGCCTTTGGTGGTGGTGGTGGTGGACGGTGTTACCACAAGACTGTAAGCCCTCACAGTTACTCTTGGTGGGTGCAGGAATGGGCCCTGCTGTGAGTTATTAGATCAAGATTTGTAATTGCATGCACCTGTTGAACAGGGCAGACAAATTGGGCATTTGGTGGTGGTGGTGGTGGTGGTGGACGGTGTTGCAACAAGACTGTAAGCCCTCACAGTTACTCTTGGTGGGTGCAGGAATGGGCCCTGCTGTGAACTATTAGATCAAGATTTGTAATTACACGCCCCTGTTAAACAGGGGCTGAAAAACTGTGCCTTAGGCATTGGTGCTGGTGCCACAACACTGCAACCCCTCACAGATACTGTACTCTGAGCACAGCAATGAGACCTGTTGCAAAGCAGTGCCTAAAAATTGTAATTACACGCCCCAACAGGGGCTGAAAAATTGTGCCTTAGGCACTGGTGCTGGTGCCACAACACTGCAACCCCTCACAGATACTGTACTCTGAGCACAGCAATGAGACCTGTTGCAAACCATTGCCTAAAAATTGTAATTACACGCCCCAACAGGGGCTGAAAAATTGTGCCTTAGGCACTGGTGCTGGTGCCACAACACTGCAACCCCTCACAGATACTGTACTTGGAGCCCAGCAGTCACACCTGTTGCGAAGCATTTTTTTTTTAAATTCTAATTACACGCCCCTGTTATACAGGGGCTGAAAAATTGTGCCTTAGGCATTGGTGCTGGTGCCACAACACTGCAACCCCTCACAGATACTGTACTCTGAGCAGAGCAATGAGACCTGTTGCAAAGCATTGCCTAAAAATTGTAATTACATGTCCCAACAGGGGCTGAAAAATTGTGCCTTAGGCACTGGTGCTGGTGCCACAACACTGCAACCCCTCACAGATACTGTACTCTGAGCACAGCAATGAGACCTGTTGCAAAGCATTGCCTAAAAATTGTAATTACACACCCCAACAGGGGCTGAAAAATTGTGCCTTAGGCACTGGTGCTGGTGCCACAACACTGCAACCCCTCACAGATACTGTGCTCTGAGCACAGCAATGAGACCGGTTGCAAAGCATTGCCTAAAAATTGTAATTACACGCCCCAACAGGGGCTGAAAAATTGTGCCTTAGGCACTGGTGCTGGTGCCACAACACTGCAACCCCTCACAGATACTGTACTTGGAGCACAGCAGTCACACCTGTTGCGAAGCATTTTTTTAAAAAAATTGTAATTACACGCCCCTGTTATACAGGGGCTGAAAAATTGTGCCTTAGGCATTGGTGCTGGTGCCACAACACTGCAACCCCTCACAGATACTGTACTTGGAGCACAGCAGTCACACCTGTTGCGAAGCATTTTTAAAAAAAAAATTGTAATTACACGCCCCTGTTATACAGGGGCTGAAAAATTGTGCCTTAGGCACTGGTGTGGTGGCATGGATCATTGAGGAGGAGGAAGAGGATAGTCAGTGAACATAACAGGACAGTCACTCAGCATCAGCATAGGCAGTCTTGAAGGGATGTGACATTATAAATTATTCAGTTATATCCGCTTCAGGTGCCTGGTAGCTGGTGGTGATCCAAGACTGATTCATTTTTATGAAGGTCAGTCGATCAACCGAGTCGGTGGACAGGCGCACCCTGTGATCGGTGACAAATCCTCCAGCAGCACTGAATGTGCGTTCGGAAAGAACGCTGGATGCAGGACAGGCCAGTAGCTCAATTGCATACTGTGCAAGCTCTGGCCAGTGATCCATCCTCAGGACCCAGTAAGCCAGAAGATTTTCGGTGGGAAAGGTGTCCAAGTCTGACCTTGCCCCTAGGTATTCCTGCACCATGTATATCAGACGCTGGCGATGGTTGCTGGAACCGATCATACCTTGGGGCTGCGGACTAAAAAATTGTCTGAACGCATCGGTCAGACGTCCGCCTTCACCACCGCTCCTTCTGCTACTGACCAAAGCCTCAGCAACTCGTCGTCCAGGACCAGGAGTTTGTAACCTCCCAGTTTCTGGGAACGCGTTGCACAGACCTTTCTGCAAGGCCTCCCTGAGATGTCTCATCTTCTGCTCCCTCTGCGACGGCAAGATAAGGTCCGCAACCTTACCCTTGTACCGTGGATCAAGGAGAGTGGCCAGCCAGTAATGGTCCCTCTCCTTGATCCGAAGACCACGAGGATCCTTCCGCAGGCTTTGCAGGATCAGGGAGGCCATGCTACGTAGGTTAGCTGAGGCATTCGGTCCGGAGTCTTCTGGTTTACTGAGGACGACATGATCGCCAGCCACCTCCTCCCAGCCACGTACAAGTCCACTGGTTTGTTGGGACTGTACATCATCCCTAAAAGACTGCTGATGCTGAGTGCCAGGCTCCACCTCCATGCTCACACAATCCTCCTCCTCCTCCTCCTCCTCATCCTCTTCCTGTGTGATGGGTGGGACAGAAGGAACACTGTCTGGATAAAGGGGGCCTTGAGAGGTCTGCCTCAAGTGCCCTGTCCATTATCCCATGCAGCGTATGCTCCAACAGGTGGACAAGAGGTACAGTGTCACTGATGCATGCACTGTCACTGCTCACCATCCTCGTGGCCTCCTCAAATGGTGAGAGGACAGTGCATGCATCCCTGATCATGCTCCACTGGCATGGGGAAAAAAAGCCAAGCTCCCCTGACCCTGTCCTGGTGCCGTAGTCGCAAAGGTACTCATTGATGGCCCTCTGCTGCGTGTGCAGTCGCTGCAGCATGGCCAACGTTGAGTTCCACCTGGTGGGCATGTCACATATTAGGCGGTTCTTGGGCAGGTTCAGCTCCTTTTGCAGCTCAGTCAGCCGAGCACTGGCATTATAAGATCGGCGGAAATGCACACAGACTTTCCTGGCCTGCCTCAGGACATCCTGTAAGCCTGGGTACCTGCCCAAGAACCGCTGCACCACCAGGTTGAGGACGTGAGCCATACAGGGCACATGGGTGAGCTGCCCCTGTCGCAGGGCAGAGAGGAGGTTGGTGCCATTGTCAGAAACCACCATTCCTGGCTTAAGCTGGCGTGGAGTCAACCACCTCTCGGCCTGCCCCTGCAGAGCTGCCAGAACCTCTGGCCCAGTGTGGCTCCTGTCCCCCAAACACACCAGCGCAAGCACGGCATGGCATCTTTTTGCCTGCGTACTCGCGTAGCCCCTTGTACGCCTACGGAGCACCGCTGGTTCCGGGGACAAAGCACTGGAGGAAGAAGAAGAGGAGGGGGGTGGAGGAGAGAGGTGTGTCACAACCAGTAGTAGCATTTTGGAGGCGTGGTGGCGGAACAACCTCCAACACTACTGCACCTTGTCCTGCATCCCTCCCAGCTGCCAATAGAGTGACCCAATGGGCCGTGAAAGAAAGATAACGTCCCTGTCCATGCCTGCTGGACCATGAGTCAGCGGTAATATGCACCTTACCGCTGACCGCCCTGTCCAGCGAGGCATGGACATTGCCTTCCACATGCCGGTAGAGAGACGGAATCGCCTTCCGTGAGAAAAAGTGGCGTTTGGGAACCTGCCACTGAGGAACCGCACATTGAACAAACTCACGGAAGGGGGCCGAGTCTACCAACTGAAAAGGCAGCAGTTGAAGTGCTAGCAATTTAGCCAAGCTAGCATTCAACCGCTGGGCATGTGGATGGCTGGGAGTATACTTCTTTCGACGGTCCAGCAGCTGGGGCAGGGAAATTTGCCTGCTACAATCGGACGTCGGTGTACTGCAAGTACTTGGTTGTGACACACCTAATTCTACCCCTTCAGTCCTCTCAGAGCAGCTTTCAGAGAGGACTGAAGATATAGTGGGGATGGGGATCCCAGCTGATGAGGAGCAAGGAGAGGTCCGCTTTGTTCTTTGGTGTGGGTCTTTTATGTGTGCTTGCCAACGAGCTGCATGGCAGGTCGACATATGTCTGCTCATGCTTGTGGTGCCCAAGCGGCTGATGTTTTTGCCACGCGAGATACGCTTGAGACAAATATTGCAAATAGCAGTGGTGCGATCTGATGCACTCGTCTCAAAAAAGGCCCACACCAAAGAACTTTTGTGATAACGTGCAGAGGCAGCGCCCTGCACAGGCGGAGCTCTGCGGTCTGATACAGTTGGTGTGCTTGCCTGTAGCTGGCCTCCAGGGGGCATCCTGCCTCGTTGGACATGTGACGCCACATCCTCCTCCTCCTCTCTCCCTTCAGGCACCCACGTGGAGTCAGTGACCTCATCATCCCCTCCCTCTTCACCACTAGAGCAAACCTGGCAGTAAGCTGCAGCTGGTGGAACAGTACTGCCAGATTGCTGTCCTTCAGCATCCCCTCTCTCTGCGCGCACACTACTGCCTTCCTCAAGCTGGGTATCATCATCCGAGCCTTCGAATCGTTGGGCATCCTCCTGGAGCATGTACCCAACACTGTGCTCAAACAGTTCGGGGGACTCCTCAGGAGGACATGGTGGGTCTAGGGAAGGGGTGGCTGATGATGCCATTGAGTACGCGTTGGCAGCTGCTCTGCCAGTACCCTGAGCCTGGGTGAGAGAGGATGAGGAGGATGAGGAGGGCTTGGTCATCAATTCTACCAAGCCTTCGGCATGATGCGGCTCAACATGTCCAGCTGCCGAAAACAAAGACAAGCGTGTCCCATGGCCACGTGCTGATGACGATGCACGACCACGTCCACAACCAGCACTGTTGTCTCTAGAAACAGAGCCTACTTGCCCTGTGTTCTTGCCTCGGCATGGTCTGCCTCTCCTTGGCGATCTTCCAGCCATTGTAGTCGGTAGTGTATATTGTATAAAAAATAGAGCTCCTATGTGTGCTCACAACACACTGTAGGTCCTATGGGTGCTGACACTAACACACTATAGGTACTATGTGTGCTGCTGACAAGAAAATATAGGACCTATGTGTGCTGCCACAAACACACTATAAGTCCTATGGGTGCTGCTGACACAAAGACACTATAGGTACTATATGTGTGCTGCTGTCAAGAAAATATAGGAGCTATGTGTGCTGCCACAAACACACTATAAGTCCTATGGGTGCTGCTGACACAAAGACACTATAGGTACTATATGTGTGCTGCTGTCAAGAAAATATAGGAGCTATGTGTGCTGCCACAAACACACTATAAGTCCTATGGGTGCTGCTGACACAAATACACTATAGGTACTATATGTGTGCTGCTGACAAGAAAATATAGGAGCTATGTGTGCTGCCACAAACACACTATAAGTCCTATGGGTGCTGCTGACACAAAGACACTATAGGTACTATATGTGTGCTGCTGTCAAGAAAATATAGGAGCTATGTGTGCTGCCACAAACACACTATAAGTCCTATGGGTGCTGCTGACACAAAGACACTATAGGTACTATATGTGTGCTGCTGTCAAGAAAATATAGGAGCTATGTGTGCTGCCACAAACACACTATAAGTCCTATGGGTGCTGCTGACACAAAGACACTATAGGTACTATATGTGTGCTGCTGACAAGAAAATATAGGAGCTATGTGTGCTGCCACAAACACACTATAAGTCCTATGGGTGCTGCTGACACAAAGACACTATAGGTACTATATGTGTGCTGCTGTCGAGAAAATATAGGAGCTATGTGTGCTGCCACAAACACACTATAAGTCCTATGGGTGCTGCTGACACAAAGACACTATAGGTACTATATGTGTGCTGCTGACAAGAAAATATAGGAGCTATGTGTGCTGCCACAAACACACTATAAGTCCTATGGGTGCTGCTGACACAAAGACACTATAGGTACTATATGTGTGCTGCTGTCAAGAAAAATATAGGAGCTATGTGTGCTGCCACAAACACACTATAAGTCCTATGGGTGCTGCTGACACAAAGACACTATAGGTACTATATGTGTGCTGCTGTCAAGAAAATATAGGAGCTATGTGTGCTGCCACAAACACACTATAAGTCCTATGGGTGCTGCTGACACAAAGACACTGTAGGTACTATATGTGTGCTGCTGTCAAGAAAATATAGGAGCTATGTGTGCTGCCACAAACACACTATAAGTTCTATGGGTGCTGCTGACACAAAGACACTATAGGTACTATATGTGTGCTGCTGACAAGAAAATATAAGAGCTATGTGTGCTGCCACAAACACACTATAAGTCCTATGGGTGCTGCTGACACAAAGACACTATAGGTACTATATGTGTGCTGCTGTCAAGAAAATATAGGAGATATGTGTGCTGCCACAAACACACTATAAGTCCTATGGGTGCTGCTGACACAAAGACACTATAGGTGCTATATGTGTGCTGCTGTCAAGAAAATATAGGAGCTATGTGTGCTGCCACAAACACACTATAAGTCCTATGGGTGCTGCTGACACAAAGACACTATAGGTACTATATGTGTGCTGCTGACAAGAAAATATAGGAGCTATGTGTGCTGCCACAAACACACTATAAGTCCTATGGGTGCTGCTGACACAAAGACACTATAGGTAATATATGTGTGCTGCTGTCAAGAAAATATAGGAGCTATGTGTGCTGCCACAAACACACTATAAGTCCTATGGGTGCTGCTGACACAAAGACACTATAGGTACTATATGTGTGCTGCTGACAAGAAAATATAGGAGCTATGTGTGCTGCCACAAACACACTATAAGTCCTATGGGTGCTGCTGACACAAAGACACTATAGGTACTATATGTGTGCTGCTGACAAGAAAATATAGGAACTATGTGTGCTGCCACAAACACACTATAAGTCCTATGGGTGCTGCTGACACAAAGACACTGTAGGTACTATATGTGTGCTGCTGTCAAGAAAATATAGGAGCTATGTGTGCTGCCACAAACACACTATAAGTCCTATGGGTGCTGCTGACACAAAGACACTATAGGTACTATATGTGTGCTGCTGACAAGAAAATATAGGAGCTATGTGTGCTGCCACAAACACACTATAAGTCCTATGGGTGCTGCTGACACAAAGACACTATAGGTACTATATGTGTGCTGCTGACAAGAAAATATAGGACCTATGTGTGCTGCCACAAACACAATATGGCTCCTATAAATCCCTGCCTGGGATGGGACCGAAGGTTGGGACAGAAGTTGGGGTGCAATGCTGTGCTAACAGCACTGCGGTTGGTGCTACTGCTATGCTGTACTAACAGCACGCACACACCAGACTAATCCCCAGCAGCAGCTAATATTACACTCACTGTGCAATCAGCAGCAATGAATGATCAGTATTCAGTAATGATGAATGACTCAGGTAGCAATGGTTTAGCAAAGAAATAGCAATCAAGCAAAGACAGAATCAGCAGACTGCTCTCTCCTAAAGCCGGAACACATGTGACCGGGGCCGGCGGCGTGGCGGCCTTTTAAATGGTGGGGCGTGTACTAAAGCCCCTGAGCTTTAATTGGCTACAGGCGTCCTGCCTGTAGCCAATTATTGATCTCCTAGTTTCCGGCGCTGTGATTGGCCAAGCATGCGGGGTCACAGTGCATGCTTGGCCAATCATCAGCCAGCAATGCACTGCGCCGGCCGCAATGCATTGCGGGGCCGCTCGCATCACACGAATGTGATGCAAACGGCCCAAATAGTTCTGGGCTCGCCGAGCGAGCGAACGCCCGGTGCTCGATTCGAACGTGGGTTCGAATCGAGCACCGGCCCCATCCCTACACCCTAGTTGTAAATTAATATGTAGCAGACAGTTAAGGTAGAACAGTTCAAAGCGTTGAAAGCATTCCGGGTGTTAGGGACAGTTCAAAATATCCGAGGTGTTTAAATTAATCTATAGTTGTTATCCACGCGTGCCTTCCACCAGAGAATAAAAAGAGATCCGTATTCCACCATGTGCAACACACAACCCCAGGGGGTCAAACTCACCAGATGTCTCTAATATGCAAGCCTTAGGTTTGGTATATATCACATAAATCATCAACAAGCAAAGTATAAATCACCCAAAGGGGGCTGTCACCATGTCCAGCCATCAGAGGAGAGCATGCATTCCTTTGTAGACACTGCAAGCACTTCCAGGTAGAGGGCAATGGCTAGGTGGAGCGCACGTGTCACATCCGGGATAGTGTGCTGGTCACCTGACCGGTTTCATCATTCACTGACTTCTACTACTAAAATATATATATAGTATATAGTATACCAGGGATAGGCAGGGAGGGGTTAAATCTTTAACATATTATATTTTGTTAATTTTATTTTTTTCCTTATAAGGGCATCCCTGCTCTGTTTACGCAAACATGGAGGGCAGAGACAGAAATGCTTTAATTGAAACATGTTCAAGTGATCTCATGAAATAAAGGAAGGACAGCCTTTATTGCAATTTATACTGATGGAATGATCTTGCTCTGGCTCTGCATCAGTAACAAACATATTCCATTTAAATCAAATGAAACTCCTAATCTAAAGAAGATTGATGTGGATGCCAAAGCAAAAGGTCCTCTTTCCAGCTTACTTTGTTGTGGCATTTGAATGGAGACCAAGCATATCACAAATATTTTTGATTGCCAAAGCAGACATTATTCCCTTGCCTGACAAAGATGAAGAGATTAATGGTAATACACCAGCTGAGTTTGTTCAAACAATACAATCCGTGTGGCTTGTTGGGGAAAAGGAAAGAACAAAAAATATTTTATCGGTTTCAATAGCTCATTGTATAAGGCCTACGTGAGTTTAGGCAGCTACTGAATAATATTATAAATAGTAGATAATTTTGCAGTCTGTTCTGTTAAGTCCTACTGATTATTTTATTTACTTATTAGTAAAGGTAAATAGGTAACAAAAATGAAGATGCCACAGCGAATACCAAAAATAGTTAAATTAGTTAAATAATTCAACTGTTGACAGTTGAAGAGCTAGCTATCAATCAGTTGTTGCAGACAAAAGAAAAATGTGCCCCCATCACTGAAAATTAAAATAATCTAAGCATAGTTTGCTAAAAAAGATGTAAACCCCAAACCCCAAACCTTAATATTACGGAAACAACCTACCGATCCTCTGAGAATAAAGTACCATGTCTACTAATGTGCCCTATCATGAAAAGTAATATGAAAAGTCCAAACAAAAGATGAGTGTGTATTCCACCACCAAGTGATTGATATTGAGTCTTCTGTAGCACACCACATGCAGTAATTTGTGACTCTTACCAGATATTAGAGACCACCTATCGCTAGAATGGTCAAAGAAGCAGGCAGAATAACCTCTGCAGTGTAATGGAGCTGAGCCCCTGAAGGCAATGTAAACTGCGGATGGAGTCTTCACCATAATCTCCCCTCACAGCGGGATATCCCACATATCCAGGAATGAAAATATTCATAAGAAGAAAGAAAGCTTCCAATAGTGTTAGGCCCCTTTCACACTGGGGCGGTGAGCCGCGGTGACGGTAAAGCAGCGCTATATTTAGCGCTGCTTTACCGTCGTTTTCACCGCGGTTTTCGGCCGCTCGCGGTGCGGTTTTAACCCCCGCGAGCGGCCGAAAAGGGGTTAAACACCCCCCGCAGAGCGCCGCCGTAGCGGCGCTTTGCGGCGGTATTCCCGCGGTTTCACCGCGGTGTCCCATTGTATTCAATGGGAAGGAGCGGTATAGGAGCGGTGAACACACCGCTCCTATCCCGCTCCAAAAATGCTGCTAGCAGGACTTTTTTTGTCATCCTGCTAGCGCACCGCTCCAGTGTGAAAGCCCGCCGGCTTTCACACTGGAGTTAAAGGGGCAGGATTTTTTCATGCGGTGAACAGGCGCTATTTTTAGCGCTGCACCGCATGAAAAACGCCCCGGTGTGAAAGAGGCCTTATACCATTCAAGCTATGTTCATTGAAAAAAAAAGCCAAATGACTACTTACAAAGTTGTGCATACTACTTTTTAACATTGTAAGTACCCATTTGGTTTTCTTTCTCACAAAAAAAACTGTAGTTGTGCAGTAATAGCATTGAGTGTTGTGTGGATGAAAGATAGAAAAAGGAGAGAAGAAAAGGAGGGTTGAGAAGGAAACATGTGAGAGTATAACTTGTATAATCTAAATGGAAGGTAAGTAGGAAGGAGAAGGGAAAGAAAAGAGTATATCCACAGTTTTGCCCAGGGTCCAGGGTCCCAGTACACCTTGCTGTATTGACTATGTTGAGCCCGGAGCTGAGCCAGGAGAGATAACCATATGAGGTAGAGAGGTGGAGGGATGGGGGGAGTTGCAGAAGGGTGAAGTACATTAGGAAGAAAAGAAGGAAGATCACCAGGTTTGAGCATGGATGAATGTTGGCCATGAGTATAGTATACATGTGACAAGAAAATATATTTTTGTCTTATTTTTTTCATTGCCTTGTATTATGCTGATCTAGGGAATTCCCCCATGCACCCCACATGCAGTTAAATTACTTCACATCTCAAATAAGTAATCCACCTGATCTGTCCAGTCTTTCATCAATGGCACTTTAGGTGTCTGCCATAGTCAGAGGATCAGGCTGCATGCTGCATTAAAGAGGTGCCTAAGTAAATGTTTGGCCAGTAAAGGGAGTTACTCTTGATCAGTTTCATAAATTTTTTAATGAACGGTTGTAATGATATACAAGTGAATATAAGGAAACGTAAGGATGAAACAGAGAAACTGTGCATCCAATGACACAAGCAAGTCATGTACAATTCTACCAGTTATCAGAACAATCAAGTGCCTTTTATCTATGATCAATTTCTATCAAAAAAGTAATTTCTATAAAATACCCAGTAAGTTTAGTAAAAGTATTTTACAGGAGGGTTAGTAATAGTAAATCATTCAAAAACATAAATGGTTTTCAACATTTTTTACAAAATAAATATGTGAAAAGTGTGGCGTGCATTTGTATTCAGCCCCCCTCAATACTTTGTAAAACCACCTTTCGCTGTAATTACAGCTGCAAGTCCTTTTGGGTATGTCTCTATCCGCTTTGCATATCTAGAGAGTGCCATTTTTGCCCATTTTGGATAGAGAGTGTCTGTGAACAGCAATTTTTAAGCCTTGCCACAGATTCTCAATTGGATTTAGGTCAGAACTTTGACTGGGCCAGTCTGATCCATGAAAATGCTATTATCTAAACCATTCTATTGTAGCTCTGGCTGTATGTTTAGGGTCATTCACCTGTTGGAAGATGAACCTCCGCCCCAGTCTCAAGTCTTTTGCAGACTCTAACAGGTTTTCTTTTAAGATTGCCCTGTATTTGGCTCCTTCCATCTTCCTATCAACACTGACCAGCTTCCCTATCCCTGCTGAAGAAAAGCATCCCCACAACATGATGCTACTCCCACCATGTTTCACGGTGGGGAAGGTGTGTTCAGGGTGATGTGCAGTGTTAGTTTCCTGCCACACATAGCATTTTGCTTTTAGGCCAAAAATTTTGGTTAAATTTTGGTCTCATCAGACCAGAGCACCTTTTTCCACATGTTTGCTGTGTCCCCCACATGGCTTCTCACAAACTGCAAAGGGACTTCTTATGGCTTTCTTTCAATAATTGCTTTATTCTAGCCACTCTACCACAAAGGCCTAATTTGTGGAGTGCACAACTAATAGTTGTCCTGTGGACAGATTCTCCCACCTGAGCTGTGGATCTCTGTAGCTCCCCCAGAGTTACCATGGGCCTCTTGGCTGCTTCTCTGATTAATGCTATCCTTGCCCAGACTGTCAGTTTAGGTGGATGGCCATGTCTTGGTAAGTTTGCAGTTGTGCCATACTCTTTCCAATTTCAGAAATAGAATTGAACAATGCTCTGTGAGATGTTCAAAGCTTAGGATGTTTTTTTTATAACATAACCCTGCTTTAAACGTCTCCACAACTTTATCCATGACCTGTCTGGTGTGTTCCTTGGCCTTTATGATGCTGTTTGTTTACTAAGGTTCTCCAACAAACCTCAGAGGGCTTCACAGAACAGCTGTATTTATACTGAGATTAAATTACACACAGGTGGACTCCATTTACTAATTAGATAATTGGTTCCACTAGATTTTAGTTAGGGGTATTAGAGTAAAGGGGACTGAATACAAATGCACGCCACACTTTTCACAAATTTATAAAAAAAAAAAAAAATTGAAACCATTTATCATTTTCCTTCCCCCTTCACAATTATGTGCCACTTTGTGTTGGTCTATTACATAAAATCCCAATAAAATACATTTAGGTTTTTGGTTGTGACATGACAAAATGTGGAAAATGTCAAGGGGTATGAATACGTTTTCAAGGCACTGTATGCGTGGCAACGTGTCTCATTGGGTGGAGCAATTCATCTCCATTCATACCCAAATTAAGCAAAGCTATAGTGGGAGGAGCCGCTCAAGGCATAGTGGGTATATTGGTAATAATATCAAAGATGGTGGTCCAGAGTTTGGTGAGACATTTGCAGGACTGCAGAGTGTGGAGGAGAGTGCCGGTATGGCCACAATTCCTCTAGAATTCTGAGGGTCAAGAATTTAAAATTTAGTAAGAGTAGAAGGTGTTAGGTACAATTGCATATAGATATGTTGAGTGAATTCCTAAACGAAAGAACAGTATGTGGCTTTATGGATAGATCTCAAGGCTGCAGCCCACTGTTTCATATAGCAATGGTCAAGGTCACATTCCCACTTTATAAAGGGGGTGGATTTGGTGAATATATGTTTGTGTCAGGGCTGGGCTCGGCCCTTCCTTCTCTGAGCTGGCTGCTCAGCTGTCGGCTAATTGCCAGCTTCTATCTATCCAGTTACTCAGATGTTGATGATATCCTGCTCATCGGTCCTGCCTTTTTAAGCCCTCCAGTCCAGAGGAGCTCTGCCTTGGTCAACATCACAGAAAAATCTCCTGCGATCCTGTTCAAGACTTGCTTTGCTGACATCCCTTCTGGCTCGTGATCCTGCTTGCTCTTCCACTACATTGATCCCTGACTTCTGGCTTGGCTGACATTCCGTTCCGGTTACTGGACTCTGGCTATGTTTTGACTAAGATTGTTCTTTTTACTTTTAATACTAAACAAGTGTGATTTAACTGTACTTCTGTCTCGGCCTGGTTTCATGGTTTCTGACAGTAGGCAAAGGCCATGAATTTAGAAGATACAGTCAATCCACTTGTTGGTAATATTTTTTCCAGATTGGATGAACTGTATAACTGCATGGATCAGTTTGCCATGGCATTACAAACGCTCCTGAGTCGCACGGCTCACCTGGAATCTCCCACTGTGTCCGCCCCGGTACAACCTATGTTGCAGGCCAACCCGGCTGCTGCTCCAGTCTCTGTGCAGGCACCCGCCTCGAGTATTATCTCTATAAGCCCCCGTAAACACGGTCGGACATTCCGACCACAAAATTCGTTGGATTTTCTCCAAATGGCCGAAACTGGTGTTGCATACACACGGTCGGGGAAAGTTGTCGGAAAATCAGATCTTTCGGAACGTGATGACGTTTGTTCATTTAGACGGGACTACGTTCAAGCTAGTAGCCAATAGCTTTGGTCTCGTTATTTGATCTGAGCATGCGTGGCACTTTGTCTGATCGGAATTCACTACAAACGATTGGAAAAAATCTGACCAAATTTTTATTTCGGAAAATTTAAGATCCTGCTCTCAAATTTTTTCCGTCTGAATTTCCGACAGAAAAAGTCAGATTGAGCCCACACACGATCGGATTTTCCGACAATATAATCCGATCAGACCTTTTCCGTCGGAAAATCCGACCGTGTGTATGGGGCATAAGAGGTATGTCTGGTTCTGCTCCGCTTCCCCAGCAATTTTGGTTGATCCAGTCCAATGCAGGGGGTTTCTCATCCAGGACGATATATACTTTGAGATTCTCCCCCCGTCGTTTCTCATGGACAGAAGCAAAGTAGGTTTCATGATATCTTGGGCAAACCCCTCTATGGGAGGCACAAAAAAAAGTTGTCTTGAGTTACCTGAGTTTGAGGCTTCATTTAAAAGGGTATTTGAAGTTCCTGCATGCTCCTCTTCTGCTGCCAAGTGCCTCATGACCATCGAACAGAGTATGAGAACTGTTGCCGAATACGCCATTGAATTCCGTACTCTGGCAGCAGAGGTTGCGTGGAACAATGAGGCCCTCGTGGCTACTTTTTATCATGGTCTCTCGGATACCATCAAGGACGAGATATCAGCCCAAGATATACCCACTGAGCTGGAGATGTTGATCACGTTTGCCATCCTCATTAACTCCAGACTCAGAGAAAGACTCTCTTTTAAGGAGCAAGCACTTGTGGAAGCCTAGTATAAGCAAAGTATAAGCTCCACAGGGAAGATCATTCCCCAACTTTTTGAAAAACAAATTAAGGAAGGTGTTACAAAATACCTCCTGGCCAATAAACAAAAAAAAAAAAACAAGTCCATTTTATAACAAAAATACCAGTGTTTACCTTGTTGTATTTTGACAGTTTGATAGTTATTGACATCTGGATTTTATTATTTACATTTTATCTAAATACTATTCTGTATATGTAAAAGTTTGGGATCATGATGAGTGCATGGGTTGGTGTGACTTTTGTAAACTTATCTGCTTTAATAAACCATATTTTACGACAAAGAAAGCACTGGACCATGGGGGTTGATTTACTAAGACTGGAGAGTTCAAAATTTGGTGCAGCTCTGCACATAAAGCAATTTTCAGTTTCAAGGTTTTATTTTGTCAAAGCCTAATTGAACAAGCTGAAGTTAGAAGGTGATTGGCTACCATGCACAACTGTACCTTATTTAGCATTCTCCAGTTTTAGTAAATCAACCCTATGGATTTCTAAACAACCCAATTCAAAAAATGTTGACCTTGCTTTTTTCTTATACTATGCTTAATAAAGTTCTATTGTATTTCTATTTACCATATGGAAAATACAATTCTCTTTGATACCTTTATTAGTTATTTATACACTTTGAGCAAAACAGTCCCAAAATTGAGATATATCTATGAGGCAATATACTGTAAACAAAATGAACATATTAATATATGCAAAATGTACTACAAATTCTAATTACAAATACTTGTCATTACAGATGAACCCTGGGTCCTGTTTGAGTGATGTTTTTTCTCCAGACTTCTCCAATCTATTTAGTTTCACTTGGGGTGGATTGTCTCCGGTTGTTTTTCCTTTTGGAGACTTACACATTCATCCCTTTCCAGTCTCTTCAGAACACTTATGTAATCCCCTCAAAACATTTTTTCACTATCTTCAAATTATTTTTTTTAAGGTAGATGACATTCCACATTCCCTATATGAACATAGTTGTCTTAAATCCCCTAAAGGCAAAAGCCTAATCACAGAGATGTATTCACTTCTCTGTAATCACAATTCTCAGGATACATTTCTTTATATGTCTAAATGGGAATCTGAATGCTCTTTAGACTTTACTACTGTGGAATGGAATTAATGTGTGGACAACCTAAGGAAATGCACCAGGTCACTTACTGTACAATCCGGGAAATGGCCATTAAGCTCTTACTAGATGGTATCTGACTCGATTTAAATTGCATTCTCTATTACCTACAGTATCTTCCTGTGTTTTAGATGCTGCCCAGCACCAGACACATTTCCCCACTTGTTTTGAAGATGTACTCATATGGCCCCTGAATGGAGTAAACTAAACTATTTCGCATCTGTAATAGCAGGTGGCCAAATTTCTCGCACCTCCATGAATTGCCTATTATTTTCTCCTATTATGGAGGTCTATACTTTATTGATGAGACTAATTCACACTATTTGTGTCTCTACCCAATAGGTAGTTGCCTTGCATTAAAAAACTTCTTTAGTTGCCCTCTCCCAAGTTAAACTGAGAGTGCAGTCGATCAGTAAAATTAAAAAACTATTTCACACTTTATACTATACAATGTCTTACTATGAATAAAAGTGGAACCCTTGGTTTGATAATTGTAACATCTTTGATTAAATCATCCCTAAGATTGAGTGCGGACTACTTGTCTGTTCACTAATTGCTGATGCTTTTCTTTTTGGCATTTATTGGAAATGAATTGTTTTATCAGCAGCTTCTCCAGAGGAGTTTTTACTGTTTTGCTTGTCACATTAATTTGTTACTATTCTCATTGTAAATGTGTATATTTTACTGGCTCTGGTGATGTCTATATTTGCTATGAGATGTACTTCTTTTTTGTACCACATTTATTTTTATTGGGGAGTTTATTCCCCAATAAAAAGTATGTAATCAAAAAAATGTATAATTCTTACCTCCATGCTGCCAAACAGACCTATTTTATCACTCGCATTCTTTAGTTTTCTTCCCCAGTTAACATATCATTTCCACCACCACATTCAAAACTCTTCTTTTTTGATACCGTCTCTACAGATAATGTTGCTAAACTTTTCTCTGGCACCCAACTCACCAGATGGCCCCTGGACCCCATTCTCTCACAGTTACTCCACTCACCCTCACCCACAGTTACTCCACACTCTCTCACATCTTCAATCTTTTCCCATCAGTGGCATCTTCTCCTTCCCTTTAAAACATGCTCTGCTCACCTCTATACTTAAAGATCCTTGTTGGATCCCCTCCTGTCTGAACCACCTAAGGCCCATCTCCTTGCTCCCAGTTACCTTCAAACTCTTACAACATTTACTCAACAACCATCTGAGCTACTATATCATTGATCACAACCTTCTCGACTCTGTATAATCTGGCTTTCACCCACAACACTCCACAGGAAGGGTCCTTCTAAAACTTATTAACAACTTACTGCTAAAAGCCAATGGCCTTTACTCAGTACTCTCACTATTAGAACTATTAGAATTATTGCTACCTTCAACATGGATGACCACCCACACCTTCTCCAAAAAACTCCACTTCCTGACTCTGCTCTTTCCCGTTTCTCCCTCTACCTATCTAAGTGCTCCTTCAGCCTCATCAACAATGTTACCTCCTCCTTTTCCTCTTTCCACAGGGATCCCCCAAGGCTTGGTTCTCAGATCCTTTGTAATCCCTATGTCTCTTCCCTTGGTCAGTTAATACCCACATATGGCTGCCATGCTATGCTGATGACACCCAAATCTATTTCTATACCTTGTGCATCACTGATGCACTCACCTGTCATCGGAGCCCTTGAATTTGGATTATTCTTTGCCATGTGCTGTGTTTCTTGTGCTCACTCCTGACAGTCACAGTGTAAGTGGATATTGTTTTTTATTGTATTTAATAAATGCTTTCATTTTAACCACCACTGGGTCTTTTTCTCTTCTGTCTGACCAATAATATACAAATTCAGTCTTTTGTTATCTCTCGCTCTGACTACTGCAACTCCATCCTCTTTTATCTATGTTTGAGATGGGCTAGCCTTTCTTTAGTCTATCAGGAATGCTGCTACCCGACTAATCACCAACCACTGAATATCTGCCACACTTCTCTGCCAATGATCTTCCAGCAACTTATACAGCTATCCATCACTCTGCCCCCAGCTACCAGCTATATTGAGCATGCAGCCTGAATGGCCAGGAAAGGGGGAACAAGGATGTGCCCCGCCTGAACAATACCAGGTCACATGCCTTCAACATGGGGGTTCCTTTCAGAGAGGACCCCCTGGAAAAGCACTTTGTTCCCGGACCCCCTGGAAAAGCACTTTGTTCCCATGTTAATGAGGACAAGGGCCTCTTCCCCACAACCTTTTCTTAGTGATTGTGAGGGTTTGTGAGCAGGATATGAAAGCCCCATTTAATAATAAGGGGGCCCCAGATACTGCCTCCCCCACCTAAATGAGTATGGGATACAATGTACTATTCATTCACAAAAAAAGTTGCAACTTTGAAATAAATACACCTAAACATTTGACAAGTCATAAAAAAGTATCTATAGAATTCTGGAAAATGAAGGTTACATTCTGATCTAAGGTCTTCAAAGGATTTTAGAGTGCCATTGGCATAGAGGTCTCCAATAAATTAAATTCCCTGAAATGACCATCAGTGTAATGCAAAGTTGACTATGAGATTAAAACAAAGAACAAAATTTGGAGGGTAGAATTTATCACTTCAGGTTTACGGTTAAGGTAGACACGTGCACAGGGGGCTTATGCATTCACAAAAAAGAAGTTGTAACCTAACGAAATAAAATAAATAGACCCAAACATTTAAAAAGACATTCAAAAAAAAGAAAGAAAAAAATCCCCATTTAATTATTCTCATTGTAAATCCATTGTCAATTATGATGCCTGCCTGCCATGATGCCTGCCACCCGCCAAAAAAAAAACTGACAACCCAGGGCATGTGACCAATCTGGACAGTAACACTGGCCGAATGACAGCTTCCCGAGCTGCCATCAGCCATGTAAGAGAAAGGATAGGGATAGTACTGACATCACTGACCACAAAGGGCCATGGCCATATTTGATTAAGGTAATGGTTTAATTATGACCAGTCGCCATATTTTGGCAGTGCTGTCACTGCTATCCCCACCCCTTTGTTTAAAAGGAGCAGGGATTACTCATGATGCCAGTGGATGCTAGGAACACAACTGATGCAAACACCCATGGCTTCCTTGGAAACTAATGACAGCAGGAAGGGTTAGAAATACAGATTATATCTATAATACACTGCTCCCACTGAACAGGGGGCTGAATGAGATAAAGTTTGGGCATTTGTCCAAACATTCGAACAGCCGAAAAGCTGTTTGGGGATGGCCCCTTCCTGTTCCAACATGACTGCACACCAGTGCACAAAGCAAGGTCCATAAAGACATGGATGAGCGAGTTTTGGGTGGAGGAACTTGACTGGCCTGCACAGAGTCCTAACCTCAACCCAATAGAACACCTTTGGGATGAATTAGAATGGAGACTGCAAGCCAGGCCTTCTTGTCCACATTAGTGCCTGACCTCACAAATGTGCTTCTGGAAGAATGGTGTGAATTAGAACGGAGACTGCGAGCCAGGTCTTCTTGTCCACAATAATGCCTAACCTCACAAATGCGCTTCTGGAAGAATGGTTAAACACTCCCTTAGACACACCCCTAAACTTTATGGACAGCCTTCTCAGAAGAGTTGAACCTGTTTTAGCTGAAAACTGTGGGCCAATTCAATATTGAACCCTACGGACTAAGACTGGGATGCCATTAAAATTCATGTGCGTGTAAAGGCAGGCGTCTCAATAATTTTGGTAATTTAGTGTATATCAGTATTGGCTGTATAAATCCTAGATCTCTGAGGAATTCAGATTAATGTGCACTGTTCTAATAAACAACATTATTATAAATGTTCAGCATAAACTGTGAATCTATGTCTTAAAGCATACAAAATTGTGCGCTAACATTTTTGTAATTAAAGGTTGTAGCACATTTTTAAAACTGTATATTAAGGAGTTCATGTCATTTATATTGCCTGATAGCTAGATCTCAATTCTTGAAGCTTTTTAACAGAGCGTTTAATTCTAGACATAAATATTTTAATAATATACACAATTCGTTTTTTGTATTATGCCTTGATAATTCTTATGCCATAAATGTAAAAAATAAACATTTACAAATAACTTCTACTTCAGACTCACAGCACATCCATCGTGGTTACCTTTTTTTTCTAATTTGCTACCTTGCAAAAATCATTACTTATGAGGTCTAGAGTTGAGTTTATTTGTCAAGTTTGTCTATTATGCTTTGTGAAGAATACACTTATAATGAAGCAGCTGCAAATGCTTTGTAGAAAACGTGGTCAAGTGCCATGTACTTCAGTGCTGTTCTCCAGTTGTTACATAATTATGAGGATCTTATGAGGAAAAAGGATCATGATTCTGCATTAATACACTAATTTAATAAGGTCTTAAGATCAAAACCAACGATTAATAATATGTATTTGAAAGGAGATGGCACATGCATATTAGAGTTCTAAAAATTTGTATTCTAAAATTACTAAGCCAAACTAAGCTTGGGAAAATAAAGGAGATGCGGTGTGTTGCATTATCTTATGGGGGTCTTAGACATGCAGCATTTTACAAAATAAATAAAGT
>CM053036.1:103914684-103935144 GCA_028564925.1 Lithobates sylvaticus
TACATTTTTACTTTAGTGTCAGTTTAGTGCTTCAGGGCATGTTTACTGTAATATATCGAGGTGTGTCAGTGTAGAGTGTCAGGGCAGTTTTACTGCAGTAAATTGAAGTGTGTTAGTCTCCTTTTATTGCAGTATATTAAAGTGCATTAGTGCACATTTGCTGCAGTATATTGATGTGCGTTAGTGCACTTTTACAGCTGTATATTGAAGTTTGTCAGTGCAGTTTTACTGCAGTATATTGAAGTATTGCTGTGTACACACGGTCGGACTTTGCAACGTAAAATGTGCGATCGGAGATTGTTGTCGGAAATTCCGACCATGTGTATGCTTCATGGAACCGTTTCCATCAGAATTTCCGTCGCACAAAATTTGAGATCTGGTTCTAAAATTTTCCGACAACAAAATCCGTTCGCGTAAATTCCGATCGTGTGTACACAATTCCAATGCACAAAGTGCCATGCATGCTCAGAATCAAGCAGAAGAGCCGCACTGGCTATTGAACTCAACTCATCAGAAGTGTTGTACATCACTGCGTTCTTGACGTTCAGCATTTCCGACAAGATTTGTTGACCATGTGTATGCAAGACAAGTTTGAGCCAACATCTGTCGGAAAAAATCCATGGATTTTGTTGTCGGAATGTCCGATCAATGTCCGATCATGTGTACAGGGCATATCAGTGCAGTTTTACTACAGTATATTGTAATTTGTCAGTGGAGTGTGTCTGTGTAGTGAGTACTCAAGTTAAAGTGTGCCAAACACCACTTCCATTGATTAACCACTTCAGTCCCAGAAGGTTTTACCCCCTTCATGACCAGGCCATTTTTTGTGATACAGCACTGCATTATTTTAACTGACAAATGATGTACCCAAAAAAAATGATGTCCTTTTTTCCCCACAAATAGAGCTTTCTTTTGGTGGTATTTGATCACCTCTGTAGTTTTTAATTTTTGTGCTATAAACAAAAAAAGACCGACAATTTAGAAAAAAATCTGTTGCTTTATGCTATAAAACATATCCAACAAACAAATTAAAAAATCTAATTTCTTTATCAATTTAGGTCAATATGTATTCTGCTACATATTTTTGTTTAAAAAAAATCCCAATAAGGGAATATTGATTGGTTTGCGCAAAAGTTATAGCATCTATAAATAGGATATTATTATGAAATTTGTATAGATTTTTCTTCCGAGTAATGGTGGCGATCAGCAACTTATAGCAGGACTCCAACATTGTGGTGGACAAATCTGACACTAAGTGACACTTTTTTGGGGACCAGTGACACTAGTACAGTTATCAGTGCTAAAAAAAATATGTACTGACACTGTACAAATAACATTGTCAGGGAAGGTAATAAAAATGGGGGGTATGTGGTGCTAAACCCCAATAAATAACAATAGAATGTCCTAAGGGACGTGATCCCTAGTGATGGGTAACCTTAAAGAGGGGGGTGTAATAATACATTCACATATAAAATGCTGACATCATAAATAAATACATATATAATACAATAAAGTGAATGTGCACGATAAAAGTGACCAATAAATAAGTGTTGAGGTAGAAAATGGCAGTAAAAATAATAGTCAAATGAAATAAATCTGAATAATAATAACAATAAAAATGTGCAAAATATCCTGCACATTTTTATCGTTATTATTATTCGGATTTATTTCATATGACTATTATTTTTACTGCCATCTTCTACCTCAACACTTATTTATTGGTCACTTTTATCATGCACATTCACTTTATTGTATTATATATGTATTTATTTATGATGTCAGCATTTTATATGTGAATGTATTATTACACCCCCCTCTTTAAGGTTACCCATCACTAGGGATCACGTCCCTTAGGATATTCTATTGTTATTTATTGGGGTTTAGCGCCACATACCCCCCATTTTTATTGATTACTGCAGTGTGAGACCACTTATATGTTGGCTGCTTTTCCCTTTTATATTTATATTTATTATTTTTAATATTTCTATCTATATTGGTTGAGCGCATTAGTTACCCCCCTTGTACCAGATTGTCAGGGAAGGGGTTAACATCAGGGGCAAATGTGTCCCTAGGGAGTTCTTTCTTACTGTGTTGGGAGTTCTTGTACTTAAGGAATTCAGAGATCAGTGTTCCTACTTAGCATAAACACAAGATCTCTGTCTACTCCTGTCACAGAATGGCGATCTTCCATGTTTACATAGGCAGACTGCCATTCTGTCTATCTAAAGAACAATCAGCAGATCCTGGTGGACATCGGGTTTGCTGGACCAGCTGATTGGCTCCCGCTGTGTCCAATCACAGTGGGAGTGGGCCTCTGATGGCGCACATGCGTGCCCCAGATCTGGAAAAAATATTACGCACAGGTATGTGATTTTGCGCTAAAGGGCCGTCCTGGGGTTTATGTACATGGGGGGATCCTTAAGCGGTTAAAGTACATCCAAGTACACATTTCCCCTTCTCTATTACATTTCATTGATAAGTCCCCCCATCATGTCTAGGAGGCCAAAAAGGAGAGCCAGATGTTCCCATGGCACTGTGAGGGGGCCACCAGTGGCTGTGTCCACAAGCAAAGGTGGATGTGGTCTGTCCTCAGGCAGGGCACCATTTCCTCTGTTTAGTGATGTTGCCCATGTTATCCAGCCACAGAATGCAGAGGAGGTGGTGGACTGGCTTACTAAACCATCCTCATCGTCCTCCTTATCCCCTGTCACCCAAGCAAAGACTAGTGCACAGTCCACCGCAGCTGCCAGAGTGGCTTATCTGCCTCCTTGTCCACAGCTGCTCCTGCCATAGCCCCAGGATCATGCATGGAGGAGTCAGCTGAGTTATTTGAGCACAGTGTCATCCACGTGCCCCTTAACCGCTTCCCGACCGCCTCCTGCACATATACGTCAGCAGAATGGCACGGCCAGGCAAAACCACGTACAGGTACATGGCCCTTTAATTGCCTGGCCGTGGATCGCGCTGGTGTCCAGCGATCGGGTCACAGAGCTGAAGCATGGGGAGAGGTCTGTGTAAACAAACCTCTCCCCGTGCTTCCTACTCTGCCTGTCATTGATCGGCTGTTCCCTGTCATCGGGAAAGCTGATCAATGACGTCAGACATCAGCCCCGCCCCTAATGTAAAAAAACACACACACGTCACAGCCCATAACCCCTCCCCTCCCCCTAGTGGTTAACTCTTTCACTGCCAGTGTCATTTATACAGGAATCAATGCATTTAAATAGCATTGATTGCTGTATAAATGACAATGGCCCCAAAAATGTGTCAAAAATGTCCGATGTGTCCGCCATAATGTTACAGTCACAATAAAAATCGCTGATCGCCGCCATTACTAGTAAAAAAATATTAATAAAAATGCTATAAAACTATCCCCTATTTTGTAAACGCTATAACTTTTGCGCAAACCAATTAATAATCACTAAATGCTTTTTTTTACCAAAAATATGTAGAAGAATACGTATCGGCCTAAACTGAGGAAAAACATTTTTTTTTTTATATATTTTTTGAGGATATTTATTATAGCAAAAAATATTGAATTTTTTTCAAAATTGTCGCTCTATTTTTGTTTATAGCGCAAAAAATAAAAACCACAGGGGCGATCAAATACCACCAAAAGAAAGCTCTATTTGTGGGAAAAAAAGGACGCCAATTTTGTTTGGAAAACACGTTGCACGACCGCGCAATTGTCAGTTAAAGCGACGCAGTGCCGAATCGAAAGAGAAGGAAGAACACTGGTAAACAACACATTGACAGGCATGTTCTCCCAGCCACGGTGTATTGCCAAGGTTGATCCAGTGATGAGGATGGAGAGGATGATGAGGTCACTGATGTGACTGGGGTGTGTCTTTTCTGGTGGTTGCAATGGGGGAAATCTACTGCCATTCTATCACCACCATTTCCTGAGTCCCAATCATGATGGATGCCAGCAATATGGGATGGGGTGTTGACTGTCTGTCAGAGATAGCTCAGGGCAGGTAGATATTTCCTTCTCACAAGATCGTGTCGAACATTCTGAAGCTGAGGGCAGCCTTCTGCACCCTACAGGGCTTTCATCATCTGACAAAGGGGGAGTTAGTGCTCTTAAGGCTAGACAAAACCACAATGGTCTCCTACATAAAGCGACAAGGGGGGACTCACAGTCTATACCTATTACAGGAAGTGGAGCCGATCATGTCTTGGGCTCAGAAGAATCCAAGCAATTTATCAGTGGTTTATGTTCCTGGGGTCCAGAACATTCAAGTGGACTTTCTAGCAAGAGTATAATTGAACAACAAGTGTTCTCTTCATGTAGAGGTCTTCAGATGTATTCTGTCCGTTGGAGTAAATCTGGAAGTTGATCTGTTTCTCTCTCTGTGTAACAAGAAGCTTGAGAGGTCAGGCCAATATACAGGCTTACAGAGCTAAGGGCTTGTGTCCTCTTAAGACAGTGACTGTACACTCAACCAGGAGTGTGTATACATCTTGGGTGGCTTTTCGGAATGTGGCTTCTGATGTGATCTGTAAGGTGGCTTTGTGGTCCTTTATCAACACATTTATGGCTCATTATTGTGTAGAACCTGCTTCCTATCATCAGTCAATTTTTGCAGTCCTCTGCCAATGTCTTAAGTAGGCTAGTTACAGAACTTGGTCTCTGGCTTTGAGACAAAATTTGTGGCAGTGGGGTCCTATAAGGGAGGAGAGGACGCTGGGTAAACCATGCTTATGCTGTCCTGGGGTCCATCAGGAAAGGATAATTACGGTAATTATTTGATAGGAAATGTTTCATTTTCTATGCATCTGTTGTGGCTGTACCATCATTCAAAGAAAACCATGACTTGGTGCTTACACAGGACTTTCTATTTTCACTCTTGGTGATGGTGTGGCAGGGAAGCAAAGGGAAGGTAGGCATTAGCAGCTAGTGGGGACCTACATGTTCAAAGCACAGGTTCACTTTAAGACACAAGGCAAACGTGCCCACAGTCTGTTAAGAGAGCAGAAGAAAAGCTAGGCACATTTATAGTCTATTAGTGTACAGGGGGAAGACACAAAGTAAAAGAGCTTATAGTTTCTTAGGCTATAAAGGGAGTAATACATAATGTGAAAAAAAGCTTAAAATCTGCTTGTTTTCCATTATTTTACTAATATAAGCATCACCTTGAAGTGTTTCTTAGATAGAGAATGATTTCATTCTTGGAAGTTTACAACATATTATTTTGTGCCGTTTGTTTAAATAATGTTATATGCAATAAGAATATGTGATGACAATGGTTTACATTTTTTTAAGATTCATGGTAAGGTTAGCTATGCCACTGCACAATTCAGTGTTGTTTCAGGTACCTTAGTGAAAACATAACAGTTATTTCATGGTTTAAAAAGGTCATTCTGAATTCATCCTGGAGTGGCCGGTCTTATAGGTAGGAGCTATCTTTATAAATGTCTGCAACATATGACAGTACTTTTCTCCTTCTGAAACAATGACTAGAATATACATCCAAATTATGAACACTGTCAAAAGAATATAACCTCAAGGGCACTTTAATATAAGCAATGTATTATTTTGGCTCATGTTGTATGCTGAACAACATCAGTAAGAAAAGGTGTTGTTTGAAAAACAGCTCAGAGTCTAATCAAAAGGTTAGTTCATAGGTGTATATTCATATCACAGGGTTTTCTTACAGAGCTTCTTCACTATATATGTTTAGATTAGTGCTGTCAGTCTGATTCAATGGTATTCAGGATATGGAATGACACTTATTGTAGGCAGCCTGATCAAATGGAGATTAGGGTAAATAACAATATTGTCCTGGCTTTTATTTGAATGTCAAGAGGGTAAGAAAAGACTTTACTTTCTCACAAACAAAATGTTATAGCAGAAGATGCTCTTGAATATTTGTGAGATTGAAATGATTATATATATAAATATAATATTTTCTTTATTTATTTTTTTCACAAGAGCACATACCTTTAGCCCACTGTAACTTAGGAAACAATACATTAATGATTAATTATTTTCCACAATGACTGTTATTTTCACCCATTTAACTAATTTTCAACTCTCATTGTCTTTTAAATGAAAATAATAGTTGTCACTTATCAATAAATTGTAAAATGTTCCACATATATATTTAATATGTATTTTTTTCTTGTGTTACACAATTGTGTAGATATATCTAAATATAGTTTTCATAGTTTTGATAAATGAGATAAAATTGATAAAATGTTTGCTTTAGTTAGAAAAAATTTATTATTGTAAATTGTAATTGTGTGCTCAGCCAGTGCATTTTTACAATAGGAAGAAAGAAAAGTTGGCCAGTCGGACTCTGATGCAAGCTTCCTTATTCCACATAATAAAAACAATAAACATGTACAACACAGGTGATAAACAACAAAAACCAGCTAACGCGTTTCACACCCAAACTGGTGCAATTTGCAGCCAAAGGACCAGGCCCCTTTTTGCGATTCGGCACTGCGTCGCTTTAACTGATAATTGCGCGGTCGTGCGTCATGGCTCCCAAACAAAATTGGCGTCCTTTTTTTCCCACAAATAGAGCTTTCATTTGATGGTATTTGATCACCCCTGTGGTTGTTATTTTTCACGCTATAAACAAAAATAGAGAGACAATTTTGAAAAAAAATCAATATTTTTTACTTTTTGCTATAATAAATATCCCCAAAAAAATATTTAAAAAAACATTTTTTTTCCTCAGTTTAGGCCAATAGGTATTCTTCTACATATTTTTGGTAAAAAAAATCGCAATTAGCGATTATTGATTGGTTTGCGCAAAAGTTATAGCGTTTACAAAATTGGGGATAGTTTTATAGCATTTTTATTAATATTTTTTTTTTTACTAGTAATGGCGGCGATCAGCGATTTTTATTGTGACTGCAACATTATGGCGGACACATGGGACATTTTTACACATTTTTGTCATTTATACAGAAATCAGTGCTATTTAAATGCACTGATTCCTGTGTAAATGACACTGGCAGTGAAGGAGTTAACCACTAGGGGGCGGGGAGGGGTTAAGTGTGTGTGTGTTTTTTTTAATGTAGGGGGGCGTGGCTTTGCGTCTGATGTCACTGATCGGCATTCCCAATGACAGGGAACAGCCAATCAGTGACAGGGTCACTAGGAAGCACGGGGAGAGGTTTGTTTACACATACCTCTCCCCGTTCTTCAGCTCTGTGACCCGATCACGGGACACCAGCGGCGATCGGTCCACCAGTCCCGCGACCACGGTCACGGAGCTCAGGACCGGGTCGCAAGCATGCCGCCCGGCAGCACGCGCGTGACCCACGGCTGGGCTCTTAAAGGGCCACGTAAAGGTACGTGCTTGTGCCCAGCCATGCCATTCTGCCGACGTATATCGGCGTGAGGCGGTCCTTAAGCGGTAAAGCACCAGTTCGGGTGTGAAACGCGTTAGCTGGTTTTTGTAGTTCACCATCTGTGTTGTACATGTTTATTGTTATTACATGGAATAATAGAGATTGCTTTGGAATGTAGCTGACCAGCTTTTCTTTCTTCCTATGAACTTCTGTTGCAAACAGAGCTGGCACCCGATCCACACCCAAAAGTAGTTGAGCAGCAGGGGAGGTACGTTCCCTAGAGTGGTGCTTTTCTATTTCATTTGGACTGGATGCATTTTTACAATGGTATGATGATAGGTAATGGATAGATACTGATACAGTTCCGACAGTAAAATATTAAAGGTAAATAGATCCCTAATAATAGTGACTATTATACTTGTTTATACAGAATAAACTCTAGTTATTTATTTGAAGTATTTCACTTAAAAGGAATAAAACAGGAGAACATTAATTAGAGAAGGTTTGTGTTGGTAAAATTTCAAGCATTCAATTTGAATTGATGATGGATGAGGCAAGCAGCAGCACCTCATGGGAAGGAGAGTCTTTGCAAGTTTTCTAAAGTTTAAAGTTCAGTACCCCTTGGCAAGCGGAGCAAGAATTTATCAATTCCCTGACCTCCTGAAGAAGACGCACAATATCTGAATGTTGAAACACGTTGGGGGCTTCATCTCGTGTCTACAGGTGCCACATACCATTTTTGACGAGTTGGGGTACCTTTTGGATCATCCATCTGTGCCATCTTGGAGGAGTTGGAACAACAACCGGGTCATCCATCCGTGTCCTTGAGGCGTGTCGTTTGGACCAAGGACCCACATCAATATTCCAGGTGCCATCCCCAGGAAAACCCTAAGCGTAATTGACTGCCGTATGGTAGGTGTGAACACCACCGCTGGTAAGCGTATCCATTACACATCTTCAAATTTTTCTCCTGTATACTTTTATATATATACCAGATCCCAGGAGTTCAGAGACGTCTTGATATCTTGCACGAGAGCTTTTTTGTTTGGCACAAAGACTTTATCACGCTCACACCAATTCATCACTATTATTTAATACCCATGGGAATATCTTGTACACTAATACATAGATATACACTTCCTTCATAGATGTTCATACTGTCTATGACTGTATTTTTGTTAGCGCTACACATTTGTTTTTTCCATTCTTTTTAAAGGGCAGGACATTTTTGGTGCACTAAATACAGCGCTCCCAAACTGCCCCAAAGATGCTGCTTGCAGGACTTTTCCTAACATCCTGCAAGCGCACTGCTTCAGTGTGAAAAGTTACACTGAAATGAATGGGAGGCGTTTTTCAGGCACTTTACAGGCACTATTTCTAGTGCTAAAATTCTTAAAACCTGCCTCAGTGTGAAAGGGGTCTTATCTTTGGCATCAAGGACAGGACACTGATTGGTTTCTAAGCAGAGCTGTATCAGATTTTGCACATTCCAGTCTTAGTACATCTTCCATCACGTGTATTATTAGCTAAAGTGAATGTATGCATAATTTTTCTTGTCATTTACTAGCAAGTTAGGAACAATGTTTTTCCCATAACCTTTTTGGGCAACTTTGTTATGCCCAAATATTTCTCATTCAATGCACTTATATTCAAAATCTAGAAAAACATTTATTTTTTTACTTTTCATATTGGATTAAAATGTTTTAGCAAACATTATGTTAAAATTTTCGAAATCTGTATACATTTCCTGGTTTCTAATCCCCAAAAAATTTCCGTTCCACAAAATGACATCTAATGCCACATACACACGGTCGGACTTTCCGACAGCAAATGTGCGATCTGAGCTTGTTGTCGGAAATTCCAACCTTGTGTAGGATCCTTTGGACAGTTTCCAACAACAAAATCCGTTTGCGTAAATTCCGATCGTGTGCAGACAATTCCGACGCACAAAGTACCACGCATGCTCAGAATGAAGCAGAAGAGCAGCACTGGCTATTGAACTTCATTTTTCTCGGCTCGTCGTACGTGTTATACGTCACCGTTTTCTTGACGTTCGGAATTTCTGACCAACTTTGTGCAACCGTGTGTATACAAGACAAGTTTGAGCCAACATCCGTCGGAAAAAAAACATGGGATTTTGTTGTCAGAATGTCCGATCATGTGTACGCGGCATAGCAGTTAATCACACATTTTGTTAAGGGTATAAAATTGATAGATGAAGCATAAAAAAAGGTTTAGGGTATTTTTCTACAGTATACTGATTTGTAACTTGACATATTTACATGCTGAATTAAAAAATGTTTAAATAAAACCTTTTCTCTGTTAACTATAGGGTGATTACAATGTTAAAAGGGACACAGACAATAGATCAATTTATATAAACTATAGGCCCAATTCAGACCTTTCTGGTCTGGTGTAGTATGTTAATATATGTTGTATTAACATGCGTTGCATTAGGGAAGCCTGTATGTTTGAAAAGGCTGGCAACATACCACAATGGACCAGAAAACCTACCTGCACCATTTTTTTCCACAACCAAATGTGATGAAACTGTGTTTCTTGAATGCACTGAGGAACCATTTAAAACGAACAACACTTCAACGCACTAATGCATATTGTGCTACAATGTATTGCAAAGCATAGGTGTGAAGCCAGGTTTAAAGTGGAATGAGCATCATATTACTGTTGAAGCGCACGTATGTTGGGGTGCATTTGCAAGGAGATTAGGGTGCAATAGAATTTCATCTTACTTCCCATTACTGCAAGGTACAGATGTAAAGCCAACCTAAATGTTCTGCCTTGATTTTCCTTATGTTCCTGAATATAAGTTGTATACGGCACAAAGGTACTTTTTAACAAGCAGCAGGAAAAGTTTGTAAATTAGCTCACTGCTGGATAAGCTTTTTGGTGGATAATGCATAAATGTATAGCCTACACTACTGTACTGAACTGTGTAAATCCAAAATCCGCACATTCCATGGTTACTTTTAGCTTTCTTTTCTGTTGATTTCAATGGGGAATGGAAAGTTGTCATGGATACTAAGAAAGATCATTGTGCACCTGTTGTAAACAGATGTTGTATTGTAGGCTGACAGTAAGATGTTATGATCCTTTTAATAGAAGTCTTTGAGTCACATCTTTGCCTCATTAAAGTGTCACTAAACCCATGACCCTGCATTCACTATATCTGGTCTCCCACAGTACACAGAACATGGAAATGCAATAATTTTAGTACATATAAACTGCTACATAGCTTTTCTCCTCAGCGGTATATAGCAGTCTTTTGACTTCTATCAGTGCCTGCTTAAAGCTTGTAGAAGTAGTTTTCATACTGCACTGGCTGTCCTATCAGCATACATTAAACGGGTGACCCCGCCCCCTCTGACAACACAGGGAAAGCCATAGGGAAGTTATATAAGAACTATCAACTGAACAGAAGCGTCACACAGCGGAAGACTCCCACTGAAGCGGATAGTGTGGAGGACAAAGCGGAGAAGAAGATGCCGGACGAGAAGACTGGAGGAAGAAGCGGAGGAAGATAGAGGAAGAAGAAGATGGAGGAAGAAGAAGAAAACCGAAGGAAGACCAGAAGAAAGAAGATGGAAGAAGAAGCGGGGAAAGAAGAAGAAATTAATAAAGGAATTGTCAAAAACCGTCTCTTGTCTTTTTAAAATTTTTTGACACTTTTGTACATTTGTACCCCATTGCCACTTCACACGGGGGGATCTGGGGCTACCCCAAAGCACCCTCCCAATGTTAAGGGCATGTGACCTGGTACGGTTCAGGACGTGGGACGCTCTTTCTCATCCCCCCTCTTTTCCTGCGGCCTGCCAGGTTGCGTGCTCGGATGGTAGGGTCTGGTATTGATTTTTGGGGGGATATCATTTTTTTTATTTTGGTGTGGGGTTCCCCTTAATATCCATACCAGACCCGAAGGGCCTGGTATGGAATTTGGGGGGAGCCCCACGCATTTTCTTTTTTAAATTTTGGTTCGGGGTTCCCCTGTGGGGAAATCCCATGTCATTTTTATTAACACTTTTTATGACAATAACTTGCATATTAACCTTTAACATTAGCACTTTTGATTTCTCCCATAGACTTTTAAAGGGTGTTCTGTGGCTTTCGTTGCCGCGAACAACCCCAATTGGTCGCTATTCGGCGAACGGGCAAACAGCCAATGTTCGAATCAAACTCATGTTCAACCTGAACATAAAGCCCATCCATCCCACCCTATTCCCCACAAATAGAGCTTTATTTTGGTGGTATTTGATCACCTCTGCATTTTTTATTTTTTGCGCTATAAAAAAAAAAGAGCGACAATTTTGGAAAACACACTATATTTTTTACTTTTTGCTATAATAAATATCCCCAAAAAATATATTAAATTTTTTTTCCTCAGTTTAGGCTGATACGTATTCTTCTACATATTTTTGGTAAAATAAAAAATTGCAATAAGCGTTGGTTTGCTCAAAAGTTATAGCGTCTACAAAATGGGGGATAGTTTTATGGCATTTTTATTATTATATATTATTTTTAGGAGTAATGGAGGCGATCAGCAATTTTTATTGTGACTGTGACATTATGGTGGACAGATCAGACACTTTTGGCGCTCTTTTGGGACCATTCACATTTATACAGTGATCAGTGCGATTAAACGTGCATTAATTACTGTGTAAATGTGCCTGGCAGTGAAGGCGTTAACCAGGAGGGGGTGCTGAAGGGGTTAAGTGTGTCATAGGGATGTGTTCTAACTGTAGGGGGGATGGGCTACGTGTGTCACGACACTGATCACTGCTCCCGATCACAGGGAGCTGTGATCAGTGTCTTGTCAATAGGAAGAATGGGGAAATGCTTGTGTTGCCTGATGCGGTTATGTGAAATTTCCATTAATATCTGTGAAATATTAGGAATATATCTCTTTTTGCTTGCAGCTGAAAGGTGGGCAAAGGCCCTCCTCCCAGCTTTTGTGAACTGTAGACATTGCGGCGCCGAGACTTGAAGGACAATGGGGAGCCAATTAACATTGGTTGTCACCTATTCACTATAAATGACCCCATGCCGGGATAGGTAACGAAGTGAGACCATTCAGGTATATTTTACATCACTGGTGGGAGTTTCGCCTGGAAGGGGGCTGGCTTAGACTCTAAGCCAGCCAATGAGGAATCAGGCGGGGTTTTGGTTACTCTGAGGAAAGGAGAGGCAGCTCGGTCCTTTCCGGGGGAACCAGCCAGCAGGTAGGATGGCATGTAGCAGGGGAAGGTATGCCCTGCTACTTGTAACTAAACATGCTTGTAGATCACGGGCGGAAGGAATATAATCTATATTCCTTCATATATATATATATATATATATATATATATATATATATATATATATATATATTTTATTTCAACCTAGCATTTTCTGCCTTGAGGTGCTAGGTATTTTCTGTGTATTACCTTGACTTTTAACTACTTGTAACTAAACATGCTTTTACATCACGGTCTGAAGGAATATAATCTATATTCCTTCATATATATATATATATATATATATATATATATATATATATATATATATATATATATATATATATATATATATATATATATATATATGTTATTTCAACCTAGCATTTTCTGCCTTGATGTGCTAGGGATTTGTGTATTAGCTGGACTTTTAACTACCGGTAATAAATGTTATTATATTCAAAGCCTTTCCTCCTGATCTGTAGAACTCTCATTTAACCCATATCATATTTTGTGATTAATAAATCAGAAATAGAGATATTACAGGTTTACAGATGGCGGCCACGAAACCAGTACAGGACGGAAGGTGTTTGAATCTAATATCAAAATCGATGTATTAGAGATTAAGGCTAGTAGTTGAACTTAAATTGAGTCAGTTTGTTCAATCTATCTAGGGAAAAATCTAGGTAAATATTTTTCTTTTTCTCTCTTTTGTAGTTTAGTTATATTTTTTTTTGTATTATATATATATATTATATGATTATTTTGCTGAAGGTACCTAGTAGCTTGAACTTAAATTGAGTCAGTTTGTTCAATATATCTAGGGAAAACTGTAGGTAAATTTTAATTTTTTTTGTGGTTTAAAAATGGTGGTGTTGCTGAAGGTACTTAGTAGATTGAACTTAAATTGAGTCAGTTTGTTCAACCTATCTAGGGAAAACGATAGGTATTAACTCTAAAAATGAGAGAGGATACACCACATATTTTGTTTTGCATAAATATCCCGTAAATTTTAATTGAACAAGTTCTTTGGATGTACCATTTACAAACCGGTTATGTAATGGGGAGGAAGCAACTTGGCGGGAAAAAAGTGTTATTTCTTTTTATTTTTTTTAATGCTCACAAAGCTTAATGGCTCTCTCTAAACCACTGTTTGAGAGTGACATGTTTCATTGGAAAGACACCATGTGAGTGGGGTCTTGGTTTCCTGTTGAAAAAGTTTCAACAGATTTCCAATTTAAATGGTCTGTCCACTAAATGCATAATATTTGTGTATAGGACAGGAGAGCAGTAATATTCTCATTGTTGTCAGTTAAAGTACAGGACTGTGGAAGTCTTGTTGCTGAATGCTGAAGCTAATATCTGAGAAAGATTATTAGTATAGGGTAAAATAAGGTGCATTTAGCATACTGTATTATACCCTGATTTTTTTTTAAGATGAAACCTTACCACAAATTTGATATTCTGAGTTTGTGCTAGATTTTTTTTTTTTGTCTAAACTGAATGGGTGAACTTTGGTGTAAACACGGATGTGTTTACCTTTCTATTGTAAACCAAGAGGGTTATTCACCCTATTTGATACTTGTGGCCCTACTATTGTTCCTATTGTCCCCTGGGCCTATTGTGTAGGGGGGTAGGCTTAAATAAGGTAAAATACAGGCTATTGTGAGTGGATTTGGGGTGTCTACAGTAATCTAAAAGATGGTTTTATTGAAAGCTGAAAATGTATAGATATATATCTATATAGAGATATATGTTATTTAGTTTTATTTATTTTGTATTTTTTTTTTTTTCTCCTTTCCACTCCACTGTACTTTCATGATTTTATTCGATTTTAATGTTCGTTTTACCAACTTCGTTACAGTAATCTAAAAAGGACTGTATAGTACAGGGCAACATTTAACTTAAACTATTGACGGGTGGGTAGAGGATATAGGTTATTCGGATAGCCGCCCTAGGGTACACTCTCTCTCACCCCGTGCACATTTTTTTTTTTTTGGCATACATATTTGCACATATCTATCAGTGGATATTGGAGACTGGCAAATTAGGGATGAATGCTTATACCCCGAGGGTTTGCCCTCCCTTACACTCATTTTATTATCTCAGTATAGGCTCTGGGTTTATAATACACTGTCTAGGAGGGGGGATAGGTATATGGTAGTACCGCCAGCAATTAGGTGTCTACCTCCACCCCTCTCTCTTTATTATCGTATGGTCTAGTCAAGTACATTCTAATATCCTGGACTCACAGGAAGCGCAAATTTTTCCTATTTTGTACCAATCATTTAAATTTGCCTCTTAGGGGGTAATTTTTTTTCTGGAAAGGCTGCATACCTGGATTACTTGTCCCTAAGCGCGGAGCTGTTTGTTGTTTTCAACATTTAACTTAAGCTTTAACTAGCTTACAAATTGTGCATATTATTTGTTGGTAATGGCAGCCATGTCCCGTCTAGAAGTCCCTAGCAACTTTTACTCTTAAACAGAACAATGTCACAGTTGCTACAAACAATTTCAATTCTTAAATGCTTAATGCTACGGCATCTACTTGTGCCTATGAAATTGGGGACAATAACGTATATGAAAAGTATGGGGGAAAGGAGGATATGGATCCTAATTCTACTTTTCCTGTGGCGATGGGAGAAATCGCAGAGCCACAAGAAAATCGAGAATGCACCATGGTCACAGAATTAGGAGCAAGACAAGTTCCCCAACATGGGCAAAATTAAAAATAATGCACACATAGGTGTGAGAAGTCTTAGTGACCAGAATAAGGCATCTTCTAGCACAGGGCGGTGTGGGCAATCTACACATACCATAGATTGTAATGCAATCATTCTGTCTGGAGCAGGTGTTAATTTTAACAACTCCTTGAAAGGTGAGAGCTCTGGGGTAAATATCCCTAGATCTCTTAGGAAGACAGGAAAGGTGGTCAATAAACCTAAAACCACACCAGCTGTTAAGGGATACCTTATTACTTTACAAAAGATAAAACGCTATACATTCCAATCTATTAAAATAAATTATGTATTGTTTGCTTTAAAATAGGTTAGAAAAAATTTGGGAAGAGATTAACAACTGTTGTCTATAAAGTTATTTGTTTTCAGGTTAAGTGAATTCCAGAAATGATATGTGCATATCATTTAGCTGTACAGATGCAAAATACGCCCCTAACAAGAGGGATAAATGCACAAACAAGGACGGATGATTGGACCCAGATGTGTACCCAAATACAAATAAGGACCTTAAAGAACATCATTTTTTTTTTTTTTGTATGTTCTTAAATATTATTAATTACAGGCCTAGCTAAATTCTAAACACTGGTTTGGGGCAGTCTGTTTCAATAAACAGACACCCTACCCTCTAGAAAAACAACTTTTTGTGGCCTTTTTGACTTGCAAATGGGTTTGCACTGAGAGTCAATTAATATGTTAATCACAACCGGGAGAGGGGGTTGCCTTTAGTATACCTACAATGCTAAAGGCAGTTTTTCAAATGTTTTTTCTTTTTGGGTCAACAAGACACAGATTTAAGCCGCTTCAACAAAGTTAAAGTTTGGGCCAGCATTCAATCTGTATGGTTTTATTATTTTGTTTTATTTTTTTTTTTATTTTTTATTTTAATTTTATTATTTTTTTTTTATTATTTTAATCGTAATTTTTAATTTTTTTTTTAATCTATTTTTTTTTTTTTGTTTGATTTTCTTTTTTCTTTTTCTCTTAAGGGAAAGGATTTTTATTTTTTTTTGTTGTTGGTTTTTTTATTTCTTTCCTATATCACCTTATTTTTATTTTTTTTGTTGGTGATTCTTTAGTTTTGCGTGACTATGGTCAAATAAAAAAAAAAAAAAAAGAGGGGAGTGAGTATGGGGAACACTACATGGAGAACATTTAAAGCGATTAGAAATGTTGATATAGAATATTAAGGCTTCCCTGTAGCATTTTGGGGATGGGCCAAGTCCCAACAGGTGTTAGTTTTCTCTTATGACATGGGATAATCGTTTTATATGAATTTAGGTCATGGCAGCTATTTATCATGACCCTAGTAATATTAGGATTTAACAACAGTCATGTGACTATTTTCTGTGTAAATGTGACATACAATCCTCTCTACAGTTCTAACATTTGGGCAGTCATCAGATGTGGTCATTGATATTGTTTTTTTGTTGGTCAGGTTTTCCTTTGTGTGCCATAATAAGTCAAAGAGCATTGCGTGAATATAATATAGATATACTGGGACTGGTAAGACTCATAGTGATTGGCAAATAGCAGGGAGTATAGTACAATTGTACTTAAATTTTTTTTTAGTTTGATTGTTCCTGAAGCCACTAGTGACTGGTGACATCACACTTATCCATATTCTGAAATCAAGTTATTTTTGTCTGCGTAGATGACACTGCCTAATCTGCACATAGATCTCTCATAGTGGTGACCTCTTCTGTAGCCTGCTAAAGGCAGGACGGTACAGTAGCTACCCATGGTAGCCAAGGACGGAGCTATATGCCCAAAGGTTTGGCACCAGCACTGAACATAGCTGCAGTAAAAGGAGCTAGTGGTGAGTTGCGATGGCAACAAAATCCCCCTGGACACTTAAAGTGTCACACACACACACACACACACACACAGTGGTATTCAGCAGAAGGTGGAGCAGAGTTACTTGCAGGCATCTGACAATGGAGGAAGAAAGATGAGGGGTGAAATCAGAAACCTGGCTTAAGGACGTAAACCTAAAACCTAAACCTAAAATTGTTTACACATGTCACTGGGAAAAGGGTCTCACTTTATGTTGCAGTATATCTATGGCAATTAAAAGGTCCTTACTGCTCAGACTTACCAGACAAGCATTAATTTGAATACATATGTCCCAAATGTACTTGTGTATCTCTTTCTCTACCTCTGTCCACATTAATAAAGTATAATCTTAGAAAGCCCGGATAGCTGTTCCAAAGGCCATTACTGTATGCTGTATCCAACTGGAATCACCATGGAAGGCTGTCCCAGAAGCAAGGGCAACATGACCAGATTGACATTATGGACTTTCGCACTATTATTATTGGACAGTTGAGAACAAGGATCCACATGTTTTTTTTTTTTTTTTTTTTTTTTTTTCCCCTTCATTTTTTTTTGTTGTTTTGGGGGTGTGTTTTTTATTTTTTCTCTTTATTTATCATATGATTTTTCTGTTATTATTATGGACTTATTACATCCAGAACAAGTGATGACTACCGATACTGGGATCCAGAAATGTGAACTGTAGAGATGGAGAGTTTAAAAGTTTTTGTTTATTCTCAAAGAAGTTTGATTTCATTTCAGAGGGCAAAGCCGAAAAGTTCCAAATATTAAAGAAAATTGCACATAAACCATTATTCTATGTGTGGCCGAGTCTCATATACTCAACTGGCCACAAGGGGCCATCTGTTGCCTGATGCGGTTATGTGAAATTTCCATTAATATCTGTGAAATATTAGGAATATATCTCTTTTTGCTTGCAGCTGAAAGGTGGGCAAAGGCCCTCCTCCCAGCTTTTGTGAACTGTAGACATTGCGGCGCCGAGACTTGAAGGACAATGGGGAGCCAATTAACATTGGTTGTCACCTATTCACTATAAATGACCCCATGCCGGGATAGGTAACGAAGTGAGACCATTCAGGTATATTTTACATCACTGGTGGGAGTTTCGCCTGGAAGGGGGCTGGCTTAGACTCTAAGCCAGCCAATGAGGAATCAGGCGGGGTTTTGGTTACTCTGAGGAAAGGAGAGGCAGCTCGGTCCTTTCCGGGGGAACCAGCCAGCAGGTAGGATGGCATGTAGCAGGGGAAGGTATGCCCTGCTACTTGTAACTAAACATGCTTGTAGATCACGGGCGGAAGGAATATAATCTATATTCCTTCATATATATATATATATATATATATATATATATATATATATATATATATTTTATTTCAACCTAGCATTTTCTGCCTTGAGGTGCTAGGTATTTTCTGTGTATTACCTTGACTTTTAACTACTTGTAACTAAACATGCTTTTACATCACGGTCTGAAGGAATATAATCTATATTCCTTCATATATATATATTATATATATATATATATATATATATATATATATATATATATATATATATATATATATATATATATATATGTTATTTCAACCTAGCATTTTCTGCCTTGATGTGCTAGGGATTTGTGTATTAGCTGGACTTTTAACTACCGGTAATAAATGTTATTATATTCAAAGCCTTTCCTCCTGATCTGTAGAACTCTCATTTAACCCATATCATATTTTGTGATTAATAAATCAGAAATAGAGATTTTAGAGGTTACACTTGTTTACATCAGCATTTCCCCATTCTTCCTCTCCGTGAGGCGTTCGTGGGTATCCCTGCAGACATCGAGTCCGCGGGACCGACGATCACACTCACGGAGCTTGCGCACTCACACTGCCACATCTTAAAGGGCAATGTACAGGTACGTTAATATGCCTGACTGTGCCATTCTGTGGACATATATCGGTGTGAGCCGGTTGGTAAGTGTTTAATAATAAAAGTAAAAAGAACAAACGTAGTCATAACATAGCCAAAGTTCAGTAACCGGAATGGATAGTCAGCCAAGCCAGAAGTCAGGGATCAATGTAGTGGAACAACAAGCAGGATCTGGAGCCAGAAGGGATGTCAGCAAAGCAAGTCTTGAACAGGATTGCAGGAGATCATTTCTGTGATGTTGAGGCAAAGAACCTCTGGACTGTAAAGCTTAAGTAGGCAAAACTGACAAGCAGGATATCATCAACAGCTGAGTAATTTGGAGTTGGCAATTAGCCGACAGCTGAGCGGCCAGCTCAGAGAAGGAAAGGCTGAGCCCAGCCCCGGCAGGGTGACTGGATTGAACATAGGAAATGTGATAGTTGCCAGTATGTGAAATAGTCAGAGGGATGTTTTAATATCTGGGTCTACCATAATGTCATCCAGTAAACGTATCCTTTTAGATTCCCATTGTGCCACTGCCAAGTCGGGAATGATGTTTGGAATACTCATAATAGGTAGTGGAATAGTAGTAGTGAGCGAGTCATCTAAAGCGTTATGTAATAAAAATTGCCATGCCTGTGTCGTAGCTCTGATGGTAGGAGATAATTTGTTATTTGTTATCTACTTTTTGGCAGAAGCAACTGGTCAATAGGTAGTAGTATAGATTATTACCAGGGATTTGGTAGCTCTCGAGTAATGACCCTGGTGTACGATAAAACCGTGGGAACCAGGCTTTCAATTGTGTCAACAAGGAGGCCAGATAGTACCACGTGACCTACTCCACCTGTTCTCGTTGACACCAGCTTACTAAACACACATCTGGCCTTTTTGCCTCTCCATAGGTAAGTATTAAGTAAGGATTGTGCAGTTTTAAAGAAAGACAATGTTACCGGTATAGGCATTGTTTTGAAGAGGTAGATTAATTAGGGAAGCATCACCATATTGAAAGTAGCCAGTCTACCAGACCAGGACAATTCTGACTTTGCTAAATCCTGCAACGTAGAACGCATTGTGTTCAAAAAGGAAGAGTAATTTGCTGCCACTAGTGAGTCAGCATCAGGTGTTAAAGTGATACCTAGGTATTTAATTCCTTCTCGCTTCCACACAGAGGAAAATATGCTGTAGTTTTGTTTGTATAGGGTTAGGAATATTCATGCCCAATATGTGTGATTTGGATTCATTAACCTTATAGTAACAGATACGATTAAACAACATTAGAGTTGAGTGCACCGAAGCCAGGGAAGTTTCCACATTAGTTAACATCAGGATGATATCATCCGCAAAAAGGCTGATTATATGGTTGGAATCTTGGACTTGGAAACCAGATATCTGTGGATGGGAGCAAATGTAAGATGCTGGCGGTTCCATCAAGAGGTTAAAAATCTGTGGTGACAGGG
>CM053036.1:103935622-103962565 GCA_028564925.1 Lithobates sylvaticus
AGCAGTATATTGCAGTCCTGTGACTTCTATCAGTGTCTGGGTAAAGCTTGTTGGAGGAGTCTTCATTCTTCTCTGACTGTCCTATGAGGCTGCATGACCCTTGACCCTCTGTCTGGACAGAGCATATAGCGCAAAAAATAAAAACCACAGAGATGATCAAATACCACCAAGAGAAAGCTCTATTTGTGGGAAAAAAAGGACGCGCAATTGTCAGTTAAAGCGACACAGTGCCATATCGCAAAAAGTGCTCTGGTCATTGAGCAGCCAAATCTTCCGGGGCTGAAGTGGTTAATACATCGGTAGAAGGAAGGGTTTATTTTCACCCACATACTGATTACATCAAACAGCCCTAGACTTTGATGGGAGATACCATTCTGAGTTTAATAGCAGGCGCATTTAAAGATTATTGCTGGTGAGTGGGGACCCAGGAGGGGAGCATAGAGTGTCACCAAGATCTACACCGAATGCATAATTTGCACAGGTTCAACACACCATATGACTATATTTATTTATACTGTCAAAAGTATTGGGACGAAAGCCTTTATACACACAAACATGAATTTAAATGGCATCCCAGTCTTAGTCCGTAGGGTTCAATATTGAGTTGGCACACCCTTTGCAGCTATAACAGCTTCAACTCTTCTGGAAAGGCTGTCCACAAGGTTTAGGAGTGTGTTTATGGGAAGGTTTGAGCATTCTTCCAAAAGCCCATTTGTGAGATCAGGCACTGATGCTGGACAAGAAGGCCTGTCTCGCAGTCTCCACTCTAATTCATCCCAAAGGTGTTCTATGGGGTCAGGACTCTGTGCAGGCCAGTCAAGTTCCTGCACTCCAAACTCACTCATCCATGTCTTTATGGACCATGCTTTGTGCAGTGGTCCAAATCATTTGGTGTAGGGGGGATTATGGTGTGTGGTTGTTCTTCAGGGGTTGGGCTTGGCCCCTTAGTTCCAACATGACTGCGCACCAGTGCACAAAGCAAGGTCCATAAAGACATGGACTTAGCAGGGGTGGTGGAAAATGAACTTAAAGTGTAGTAATTCACATTATTATCGTAAATAAAAAACATATACAATTAAGTGTAACAATCTAAAAAATAAAAATTCCAAAGTGCAATAATGATGTGAATCTCCCAACTAAAAAGTTAGTAATTTGTTTTGAAATTATCTGTAGAGGGGTTTCCACCATCCCTGCTAAGGCAGCACTGATGGGCACTGTTAGGCAGCACTGATTGGCACTAATAGGGTGCACTGATTGGCAGTATTGATGGGCACTAATTAGTAGCACCAATGGGCACTGATATGTAGCACTGATGGGCTCTTGTTGGAAGACAACATGGTCTAATGTCATATTTCTGGTATTTCATTCCTTGGTTGATACAGGCAGATGGCCCCAAGTTGGAATGTAAGCAGTTACACATCAGAGCTTGTAGCATATCAGAATCTACATCTGAAAGCTAGCAAGGCTTGTAAGAAGGGCTTGGCTCTGAGTCAACTGGTATGATAAGCAAGCTTCAAATGGACCATGGCTGCCAGGATGATTGATGACGGTGGGTGACAAAGATCAAAGGATCAACAGGCACCCAGAAATGATACATGGACAATACTGCCCTTGGAGGCCAATACAGCAGGACTGACAGTCTGTTGATGAGTATTGCCCCATAAGTACTGTGATTCGTCAAAAGTCTAGATGGAATGGCAATGGGGTTGGGTTTGAATGGTGTATGACTGAAGTATATAAAAGGACTAAACGAGTCCAAGAGCCTCCTCTCTTTGCCTCTACCGTTATCGCTCTTGGCTTGTGCCTGGGCTCTATCCTGGGCTCTATTGTGCATGGCTCTATCCACCATTTTTGAGCCACACGGCTCTCTCTTTACCATCTGAACCTAGCCGACGATATAAAGCCTTGAAGAAAGCATTGTGATAAGTATCTTTGATATTCTTGTATTATGTGTTCTATTGGTATATGTTTGTATTATCTCTTAGTATTTTATGTTAGTGTATTCCTATTTTATTGGGAAATAAATAAGACTTTGTTTTGTTAAGCTGTGTGCTTGGTTTCATAGCTAACCTTGTATTATTGTGATACCAATAGTAACATGTGATCAGAGTTTTAATAGACTAGTTAACTAGGGGAATAGACAAGTTAATACATAGGTGCAAAAGATATAGGGAATAACCACCCCCGAATAATAGTCATTGTATCAATTCAGCTCCAATTGGCAGTTCTTATGGGCACTGATAGGCAGCACTTATGGGAACTGATATGCAAAATTGATGGGCTCTGATTGGTAGCACTTATAGGCACTGATAGGCACCACTGATGGGCACCGATAGGCAGCACTGATTGGCATTAATTGGCAGCATTGATTTTCACTGATAGGTAGCATTGGTTGGCATAGGCAGCGCTGATTGTCACTGGTTAGCACTGATAATTGGCACTGGTTGACACTGATAGGCAGCATTTGTTGGCGCTGATAAGCAGCACTGATAGGCAGCACTGGTTGGCACTGATAGGGGAGAGGGGGAGTTTTACAATCAGGAGATTGTGAGACTTGCCAGAGCTGCTCAGTGTATGAAACTGTCAGATAATGTCACTGCTTGCAGGGAGAGAGACCAGCTGTCAGAAGTCAGCGGTGATGTCAGGGGTGGGTGGGACCGAACAGTTATCAAACAACAGCCAATGGGATGGGGCCTGGGTGGGCAGATACATTTATCTGGCTCCGCCCCCTCTCTGAAGCAGCCCAATCATTGGCTGGTGTTGATAGCGCTTGGTCCCGCCCACCTCTGACATTGTGGCTAAGTTGTCACTTACAACATTTATACTTTCTGCCCAAGTATAAATGTTGCGGCCATTGGGAAAAGTAGGACATTTGTGGAGGTGCCTCCAATGGAAGGCTCCGGCGGACGCCAACCCGGGTTAGAAGTTTCCATGCATATATCACTCTATCACCCTTATTTGTTATCACTGAGGAATCTGACTTCCTCTCTAAAGACATAGTACAGACCCACTGGCATGATCCATTAGAAGACAGATACAGTTTTAGCTAGAGCACTCAGATCAAATTGGGTCGCTCACTCTACAGCTCCTCTATTCAGTAAATGGTTGGCATTCTTCTCAGTGAATGCAAGGAGCTCTGTCATTGGAGGAGGAGAGATTGTGATGTTCATCTGCCCCCCCCCCCCCTCCATTTACAGAGTGCCTTGCATTCAGCAGAAAGAATGCAAGACATTTACTGAATGGAGGTGTTAGCATGCAACCCAATGATCTGAATGCTCCAGGTAGAGCTGTAACTCTCAGCACCATATGTTCGATGTTGACTGCACTATCTGGGAACCAGGAAGTCAGAGTTGTACATAATGCTTCAGACTAGGCATGTTAGACAAACGTCATACTTAAAAAAAGTTTTTGGCCGGAGTTCAGCTTTAATATTATTTTAGGACATATAATGGGTGCGTGCCTGGTATACAACAGATTGTGCGAACAGATATCCTAATTATCATACTAATAAGTGTGTCAATGAATACATAGATACTGTTTGTAACCTAGCATTATATAAATTACCTGTGCATTTATTAATATTTCTACAAGCTATAATTTTAACTGAAAATAAAACCTGAATGTCAGTTTTTCCCATAAATCTAACAATTTCAGGGTATTAAAAGCTTTAAACCAGAATAATTCTGGAAAACTGGGCACTAAAATTCTAATTAAACTCTGCCTGGAGGTTTGTAGGCCTGCTTATTGCATGAAGTGATTTAGGGCATAAGCGTGCGCAGGGGGTGTGCCAGGTGTGCCTGGGCACACCCTAGTCACCCTGTGCAGCACAGATTCCCCCTGCTGATATTTCGTCAAAGCCCCCCAACAGGAAAACTAAAATTTTTTTTAAAAAATAATGAAAAAATAACATAATAAACATGAATAAATACTGATACCGTCCACTGCCCTACTAACACCGTCCATATTTTAATACATTTTAAAATGTTTTTTACATTTATTTATAAGAGTGTGTGTATGTATACACACAAATATCTCTATATATACATATACAGTATCTGACAAAAGTGAGTACACCCCTCACATTTCAAATATTTTATTATATCTTTTCATGTGACAACACTGAAGGAATGACACTTTACTACAATGTAAAGTAGTGAGTGCACAGCTTGTATAACAGTGTAAATTTGCTGTCCCCTCAAAATAAATCAACACACAGCTACTGATGTCTAAACTGCTGGCAACAAAAGTGAGTACACCCCTAAGTGAAAATGTCCAAATTGGGCCCAATTAGCATTTTCCCTCCCCGGTGTCATGTGACTCGTTAGTGGTACAAGGTCTCAGGAGTGAATGGGGAGCAGGTGTGTTAAATTTAGTGTTATCGCTCTCACTATCCTCATACTGGTCACTGGAAGTTAAACATGGCACCTCATACCAAAGAACTCTCTGAGGATCTGAAAAAAAAAAATAATTGTTGCTCTACATAAAGATGGCCTAGGCCAGTGATGGTGAACCATGACACCCCAGATGTTTTGGAACTACATTTCCCATGATGCCCATGCACCCTGCAGTGTAGTGGAGCATCATTGGAAATGTAGTTCCAAAACATCTGGGGTGCCAAGGTTCGCCTGGCCTAGCCTATAAGAAGATTGCCAAGACCCTGAAACTGAGCTGCAGCATGGTGGCCAAGACCATACAGAGGTTTAACAGGACAGGTTCCACACAGAACAGGCCTCGTCATGGTCGACCAAAGAAGTTGACTGCACGTGCTCCGCGTCATATCCAGAGGTTGTCTTTGGGAAATAGACGTATGAGTGCTGCCAGCATTTCTGCAGAGGTTGAAGGGGTGGGGGTGGGGGGTCAGCCTGTTAGCGCTCAGACCATACACCTCTCAGACCACTAAACCTCTTCTAAAGATGATGCACAAGAAAGCCCACAAACAGTTTGCTGAAGACAAGTAGACTAAGGACATGGATTACTGGAACCATGTTTTGTGGTCTGATGAGACAAAGATAAATGTATTTGTTTCAGATGGTGTCAAGTGTGTGTGGCGGTAACCAGGTGAGGAGTACAAAGACAAGTTTGTCTTGCCTACAGTCAAGTGTGGTGGTGGGAGTGTCATCGTCTGGGGCTGCATGAGTGCTGCCGGCACTGGGGAGCTACAGTTCATTGAGGGAACCATGAATGCCAACATGTACTGTGACATACTGAAGCAGAGCATGATCCCCTCCCTTTGGAGACTGGACCGCAGGGCAGTATTCCAACATGATAACGACCTCAAACACACCTTCAAGACGACCACTGCCTTGCTAAAGAAGCTGAGGGTAAAGGTGATGGATTGGCCAAGCATGTCTCCGGACCTAAAACCTATTGAACATCTGTGGGGCATCCTTAAACGGAAGGTGGAGGAGCGCAAGGTCTCCAATATCCACCAACTCCCTGATGTTATCATGGAGGAGTGGAAGAGGCCTCCAGGGGCAACCTGTGAAGCTCTGGTGAACTCCATGCCCAAGAGGGTTAAGGCAGTGCTGGAAAATAATGGTGGCCCCACAAAATATTGACACTTTGTGCCCAATTTGGACATTTTCACTTAGGGGTGTATTCACATTTGTTGCCAGCGGTTTAGACATTAATGGCTGTGTGTTGAGTTATTTTGAGGGGGCAGCAAATTTACACAGTTATACAAGTTGTACACTCACTACTTTACATTGTAGCAAAGTGTCATTTCTTCAGTGTTGTCACATAAAAAGATTTAATTAAATATTTACAAAAATGTGAGGGGCGTTCTCACTTTTGTGAGACACTGTGTATAGATATACATACATACACACACACACACACACACACACACACACACACACACACACACACGTGTATTTGAGCTTTGGGGTGCACACCCCTATGGCGCTGAGGAACAATGCAGCCCTGTCATTAGAGGGGTCCCCATAGTCCCACTATACTCTATGTAAGAACATGACCCCCAACATGGACTAAGCACTATGGGAAGATTCCTATGTACCAGTGTTAATTTTGGCAGCAAATTTCAATTTAGTTTTAGTCTTAGGACTAAAATGGCATTTTAGTTTTAGTCCCATTTTAGTCTTCTGCAATTGTTTTAGTCGTATTTAGTCGATTAAATCTCCAGTACATTTTAGTCGACTAAAACTAATTTTAGTCATCTAAAATCTAATGGGTGTAGTTCAATTGTAATGCATTATTTAAGCATTTCTCTACAATTTCCAAACTCATATACTGCTGGAGTGAAAAATGTAATATGTTATTATTTATGGTATTGAGGTATGAACATGCAATGCAGACCAGTGTTCATTTTTACATCAAATTTTAATTTAGTTTTAGTCTTAAGCCCCATACACACGGTCGGACTTTTTCATGGATTCTGTCCGATCGGACAAGGTTGTTGAAAAATCAGACCGTGTGTATGTACCATCGGACAGTGTTCGTCGGTTTGACCGACGGACAAAGTCTTATCTCCTGCTGGAAAGATTTGCCGTCAACACGGTCCGATCACACCAAATCCGATCGTGTGTACGGTTGTCCGACCGGACAAAGTGCTACGCATGCTCAGATCACATTACAAGACCAAAGCTATTGGCTACTAGCCTCTACGTAGTCCCGTCGTAGGCAACAAACGTCACCGCGTTCAGAATGATCGGATTTTCCGACAACTTTGTCCGACCGTGTGTACGCAAAACCAACATCGGACAAAGTATGACGGACATGGTCCGACGGACCTGGTCCGCGGATTGTCCGACCGTGTGTATGGGGCTTTAGTCTTTTGACTAAAATGCCATTTTAGTTTTAGTCGTATTTTAGTCATCTCAATCGTTTTAGTCGACTAAAATGTTTTAGTTGGTTTTAGTCAACTAAATTAACACTGCTGTGCACACAGCCCAGTCCTTAGAGGGGTCCCCATAGTCCCACTATACTCTATGTAGGAACATGACCCCCAACATAGACTAAGCACTATGGGAAGTGCAAGCAATTGCAAGCAAGAAGCCACATCTGCACTTGCAGGAATGCTGTCTCCTATGGTAACAGTCCTTTAACAGTTCCTAACTCAAACGTAACAGTTCTTTCAGCTCCACTACAACTGCCTCTTGTAGTTCTTCAACACTGAGCCCCCGGTCTCTCACTAGACCCTCTGATTCACTGACTCTGAATCCCTTGAGCTCCTCCAAGGTTGGCAGTGGTATCTCCCTCAAGCGTCACCCCTGCTTCTCTGCTGGGTCCCTAGCTTGGCACTCCAGATACTTCTCAAGCTTCACCCCTGCTAACTGGCAAGGTCCCTGGCTTGACTCACAAGGCTGCTCTGCAAGCGTCTCCTCCGTGGGTTGGGTCCCTGACTTGATCACCGCCTGAAGTTTCCTGATTCTCCATCGTGCCCTTTTGGTGAGAATATGGTGCGGGTACTTGCTTCAGTTACTCACTGTGGTCCCTGGTAAAGGTGGTTGGTCCCTTTGTGGCGACAGCTTCCCTTCTACCTCCGACCAGGACAGGTTCTCCCGGCCAGCAGAACCGTCACTTCTGGATGGACTGCAAGCCGCAATCCCAACCCTGCACTGCTCTCTTTACTTCTGGATAGGCCCTCACACAGCCTAGCAGCCAGGTGCCCCCGGGATAGGCCCAATCTCCGGCCTAGCAGCCCGGGGCAATACAACACAAGTCCACCCAGACAGCCGTCCAGGTGGCACAGAACACAAATCACCTGACTCCACCCAAATATATAGGTGCTCCCAGCAGACCAAGGGATTCAAGAAAACCCCTGCCCATTGGCTAGGATAGCCCATATACCCATAAAATGACCTTGGGATGCCCTTCTCATATCTAGTACCACCAAGTACCCGGCCACCTAGTGGTAGAAGAGAAAAGTGCAACGAGGCCAAACTTAGGGAAAAATCAATGGATCTCTATTAATCAACCAGGATAACTACTCCTGGCAAGTAAATTTGTGAGGAGCAACCCTGCCTAAGCTACAGGGCGCTACACAAGTTTAAAGCTGTATACCGCGCTTTGTTATTTTTACCTACAAGTAAGCCTATAATAAGTAGGGTAGTAGGTAAAATAAATATCTCCTAAAAGTGGAGATATTCACCCTGGATGCAGCCGGTGACATTACCGATGCACGCTTTCTGAAGGTCTGGCATACCGTGCAAGACCTTCAGAGCTTCTTGCCAGAACTAAGGGTTCCCGCGCATGCGTGACGTCATTGTGGCTCTGGCCACTCACAGTGCTGGAGCCAGCAAAACCGGAAGAAAGGCTGGGGGAAGATGTCAGCCCTCTCAGCGGTGACAGAGCGGTGTTGGAAGGGCTTCGTTCTAAGGTATTTCATAATGTGCTAGTATGCGATGCATACTAGCACTTTATGCCATTGTCTTACAGGTGTTTTTTTATTCTGCAGCGGTTTACTACCACTTTAACCACTACAATACAGGGCACTTTCGCCCCCTTCCTTCCCAGCCCAATTTTCAGCTTTCAGCGCTCTTGCACTTTCAATGACAATTGCGCGGTCATGCAATGCTGTACACAAATTACATTTTTTGTTTGCACAAATAGAGCTTTAGTTTGGTGCCATTTATTCACGACTCTGTTTTTTATTTTTTGCGATGTAAGCGAAAAAATTTGCGGAAATTTTTAAAAAAAATAATATTTTCTCCTTTCTTTTTTAAAAGACATCCAATAAAATCAAATTTTGATATAAATTTAAGCCAAAATGTATTCTGCTACATGTTTTTAGTAAAAAAAATTCCGTTACGTGTATAATAATTGGTTCGCGTGATCACGGACATATGTACGCAAATGATCATGTACAGATGTGTGCAGGTGATCACGGACATATGTGTGCAGATAATCATTGGGACATGTGATTTTACTGGGACATGTGTTTTTATTATTTGGGGGACATGTATGTTTTGGGGAAATGTGTGGGGACATGTGTGCTTTACTAGACTGGTGATCAGTGAGTAAAAGGCTGTAATAAAAAACAGCTAATACTCACTGATCACCAGCCGACTGCAGCGATCCGCTCTCCTCTCCTCACGACGACTTCCATGTGAGGAGAGGAGAGCTGATTGCCTAGCAACCGGCTGTTTGCTTACATCACATGACGGCTGTGATTGGACACGGCCGTCATGTGATCAGGAGGTGCGTGTCCGGGTGACACGAGTGCATCGGGATCGCGCCGCTGCGCGGGCACGCGCGCGATCCCGCTACTTCTGATGGACGTTCAGGAACGTCCGATCAGAAGTAGACGGCTCCCACCCGGCCGTATATATACAGTGAACAGAAAACCATGTGTAGCGCTAACAGGAAATAGAGCCAATTGACTCATAAAATGAATAATGTGAAAAAGTCCAATGTTGTGCAATTAGAATAAACACAATATAGTGAATTAATGATAAAGTCCTTTGCTCAAAGGAAAGACTAATCATGTGACGTAAGTCATCCTTGCGCATGGAATGTAAATGAAGGATCTCTGGGAACACAGATTCTGGTATGTATACACGAATATGTTGACCCACGGTTATGAAATGCATACGCTTACCAGCGATGTTGGACCCACCTACCGTACGGCAGTGGGTCAGTAAGGCTTATGGTAATTCCTGCAGATGGCACCAGAGAGATCAAAGGCTGGATTCTGACAGCACTCCTCCGGGTCTGGAATGTACTCCCAAATGGATGTTCCGAAATCCTCCGAGGCAACACTTGTGTGACGTGCGGCACCAGAAACAGACCAAAAAGCAGGAAAAAACTGGAAAAAGAAAAAGGGAACTCCAATAGTGTAAATCCGCCACCGGTTTATTAGATGTGGGGTATGAATAATAGTACAAAAAGGGAATTCACCCATGCAGTACAGAGCATATAATTGTAAAATAAGGTAAAAACAGAATAAAAGCAGTATAAGAGTCTCAAAATCAGCAAAGCCCAACGCGTTTCGACCAATCGGTCTTCTACTGGGGCATCATTTGACACCAAGTGTCAAATGACGCCCCAGTAGAAGACCGATTGGTACAGTGACAGTGCATTTATTTTTAGCACTGATAACTGTATTTGTGTCACAGGTCCCCAAAAAGTTTCACTTAGTGTCAGATTTGTCGACCACAATGTCGCAGTCCCAGTAAAAATCACTGATCGCTGCCATTACTAGTAAAAAATAAATAAACAAATCAATAAACATATCCGATAGTTTGTAGATGCTATAATTTATGTGAAAACCAATCAATATACGTTATTGGGATTTTTTTTTTTTACCAAAAATATGTAGCAGAATACATATTGCCCTAAACTGATGAAGAAATAAAAATTTTTGTATTGAGTGTGTTTTATAGTAGAAAGTAAAAAATATTGTTTTTTTTTTTTTTTTTTTTCAAAATTGTCGGCCTTTTTTTTTGTTTCTAGCGCAAAAAATAAAAACCGCAGAGGTGATCAAATACCACCAAAAGAAAGTTCGATTTGTGGGGGAAAAAATGACATACCATACATTTTATTTGTGCACAACTGCGCAATTGTCACTTAAAGTAACACAGTGCCGTATCGCAAAAAATGGCCTGGTCATGAAGGGGGGTAAAACCTTGCGGGACTGAAGTGGCTATACAGGTTTAGTTTACTACATCAAAAATCAACCCAAATCATTTTATTTCTGGATGATGTGGAAAAAGGTTATGCCCACAGATGATAACAATCCGACAAGGTGTAACACACAAGTCCAAGAGCAAAGTGCAGAAACAATGTAACAGACCGTTAGAAGTCACACGTCTGTTGACTGCAACCTTATTAGTGTGTGATTATCAAGCTAAGTGCTTCCCATATCAGGAAAACTGTGACCCTTGATTTCTGCAGGATGTTAATAGGTAGCTTAAGGCCGCGTACACACGAAGGGACAATCCCGCGGGATTATCCTCTGGACTGAAGTCCAGAGGATAATCCCCTCGTGTGTGGGCGCCGGCGGACTTTTTGGCGCCAAAGTACGGCGGACTAAAGTTTCAGGTTTTGTTCTCAAATTATCCGCTGGACTTGGAAGTCCAGCGGACAATCCCGCCGTTAGTGGGCAAGTCCGCGGGACTTTTGAAATGAACGGACTTGCCGCTCATCGGCAAGTCCGTTCATTTAGCACGTGACTTCAGGTTACGTAGCTAGCGTAGGCAGTTACTGCCGCCGCGCTAGCTCCGTGACCTGGCATGGATTTAAAGGGAATCCCCACGCCGAAAAAACGGCGTGAGGGTTCCCCCCAAATCCATGTCAGACCCTCATCCGAGCACGCAGCCTGGCAGGCCAGGAAAGGGGTGGGGACGAACGAGCGCCCCCCCCCCCCCTGAGCCGTACCAGGCCGCGTGCCCTCAACATGGGGGGTGCCCTGGGGAAAGGGGGGCCGTGCGGCCCCCCCCACCCCAAAGCACCTTGTCCCCATGTTGATGAGGACAAGGGCCTCTTCCCGACAACCCTGGCCGTTGGTTGTCGGGGTCTGCGGGCGGGGGCTTATCGGAATCTGGGAACCCCCTTTAATAAGGGGGCCCCCAGATACCGGCCCCCCACCCTATGTGAATGAGTATGGGGTACGATGTACCCCTACCCATTCACCTAAGGTGTAAAATGTAAAGTAAAAAAAAAACACCCACACTTTTGAAAAAATAGTTTATTGCACTGCTCCGGGGGTCTTCTTCCGTCTTGGGGGTCTTCTCGCCGGACTCCCCCGCCATTTACCAAGCTCTTTTACCGAGCGAGGGGAGTCCGGCTACCTTCTTCGTCGTCGCCGCCGTCTGGGGGTCTCGATCCGCCTTCGGGGGTCTTCTTCCGTCTTGGGGGTCTTCTCGCCGGACTCCTCCCCTCTCTTCTGCTCTTTTACCTAGCTCTTTCACGAGGGGAGGTGTCCGGCTACCTTCTTCGTCGTCGCCGCCGTCGTCTGGGGGTCTCGATCCGCCTTCGGGGGTCTTCCGGGGGTCTCTTCTGTTCTTGCGGCGGTCGTCGTCTTCCGCGCCGCCGGCGCCTTGTCCTTCTTCTTGTCCTTCTTGTTCTTCTTGTTCTTCTTCTTCTTCCGATGTTGACCCGACGCTCTCTCTGCCCGGAATGCCTGTGCCGCTCTGAGCTCGGACTTATATAGGGACATGGGCGACAGGGTCACATGCACATGTCACATGGTGACCCCGCCCCCTTGTGTTGTCACAGTCCCGGAGGATGCTGGGACTGTGACATCGCAAGGGGGCGGGGTCACCATGTGACATGAACATGTGACCCTGTCGCCCATGTCCCTATATAAGTCCGAGCTCAGAGCGGCACAGGCATTCCGGGCAGAGAGAGCGTCGGGTCAACATCGGAAGAAGAAGAAGAACAAGAAGAACAAGAAGGACAAGAAGAAGGACAAGGCGCCGGCGGCGCGGAAGACGACGACCGCCGCAAGAACAGAAGAGACCCCCGGAAGACCCCCGAAGGCGGATCGAGACCCCCAGACGACGGCGGCGACGACGAAGAAGGTAGCCGGACACCTCCCCTCGTGAAAGAGCTAGGTAAAAGAGCAGAAGAGAGGGGAGGAGTCCGGCGAGAAGACCCCCAAGCGGAAGAAGACCCCCGAAGGCGGATCGAGACCCCCAGACGGCGGCGACGACGAAGAAGGTAGCCGGACTCCCCTCGCTCGGTAAAAGAGCTTGGTAAATGGCGGGGGAGTCCGGCGAGAAGACCCCCAAGACGGAAGAAGACCCCCGGAGCAGTGCAATAAACTATTTTTTCAAAAGTGTGGGTGTTTTTTTTTTTACTTTACATTTTACACCTGAGGTGAATGGGTAGGGGTACATCGTACCCCATACTCATTCACATAGGGTGGGGGGCCGGTATCTGGGGGCCCCCTTATTAAAGGGGGTTCCCAGATTCCGATAAGCCCCCGCCCGCAGACCCCGACAACCAACGGCCAGGGTTGTCGGGAAGAGGCCCTTGTCCTCATCAACATGGGGACAAGGTGCTTTGGGGTGGGGGGGCCGCACCGCCCCCCTTTCCCCAGGGCACCCCCCATGTTGAGGGCACGCGGCCTGGTACGGCTCAGGAGGGGGGGGGGCGCTCGTCGTCCCCACCCCTTTCCTGGCCTGCCAGGCTGCGTGCTCGGATGAGGGTCTGACATGGATTTGGGGGGAACCCTCACGCCGTTTTTTCGGCGTGGGGATTCCCTTTAAATCCATGCCAGGTCACGGAGCTAGCGCGGCGGCATTTACTGCCTACGCTAGCTACGTAACCTGAAGTTACGTTCGAAATGAACGGACTGCTCCGTGTGTGGGCAAGTCCGTTCATTTTCAAAAGTCCCGCGGACTTTTGGCCGGCGGATTATCCGCTGGACAAGTCCGTGCGTGTGTGGGCAAGTCCACACCCTCGGAAAGTCCAGCGGACCTAGCCGGAAAGTCCAGCGGATTGTCCGCTGGACTTAGGTCCGCCGGCAAAAGTCCGTACGTGTGTACGAGGCATTATTCTGATCTGCAGATAATTATACAATTTACACATTCCTGAACTGCGGGCTTCTTCCCAGATCTGAAATAATGACAGACATTGATCATGGATCACTTTTCAGAGGGCATTTGACAGGTGGTAAGAAGGCGTTATATTGCCTCCTCACTGCTTGAGGTAACCCTGTAATACCGCAATACCAACGCCTCAATCATGTACAATGCACTCATTGGCTGCGCGGCCTCACTGACCTCAATGGGAGAGTTTGACAGGCGAGTACACGGCTACTAGAGATCCCATTGTTTTCAGTTAGGTTTGCATATGTAAAGTGAAAATATGGCTGTGCTCATATACATGCAGTATATATTTACATAACATACAGTAGGAAAAAAAATATTAACCACTTGCTTACTGGCCACTTAAACCCCCCTCCTGCCCAGACCCATTTTTAGCTTTCAGCGCTGGCGCACTTTGAATTACAATTGCGCGGTCATGCTACACTGTACTCAAATTAAATTTTTTTTTTTTTTTCACACAAATGGAGCTTTCTTTTGGTGGTATTTAATCACCACTTGGGTTTTTATTTTTTGCTAAACAAACAAAAAAATACAGAAATTTTTGAAAAAAAAAAAAAAACATGTTTAATAGTTTGTTATAAAATTCTGCAAACAGGTAATTTTTCTCCTTCATTGATATTCGCTGATGGGCTGCACTAATAGACACAGATAAGGCGACACTGATGGGCACTGATAGGACCGCACTGATGGGCCCTGATGGGTGGCACTGATAGATGTCACTGATGGGCACTGGTAGGTGGCACTGATGGGCACTGGTAGGTGGTATTGATAGGCAGCACTGGCGATGAGGCACTGATAGGTGACACTGTGGGCACTGATGGGTGGTACTGTGGGCACTGGTAGGTGGCGCTGGTGGGCACTGGTAGGTGGCACAGGTGGCCACAGAAGTCTCTGCAGAGGCTCTCCACGATCGGGACTGATGTCCCTCTCACAGCCGCCGGTGATCAGCTTTTTTTTTTCTCCTCACGCTACCAGTGTGAGGAGAAAAAATAGCCGATTACCGGCTCTGTGTACATCACATGATCAGCTGTCATTGGCTGACAGCTGATCATGTGGTAAGGGGTCGGGATCGACCCCTTACTCCAATCTGTGATCAGCTGAGTCTCAGACTCGCTAATCACAGAGCGCACCACTCGCGCCCCCGAAGAAGGGCGTGCAGGCCGCTCGAGCACGGGAGGACGTCTATGGACGCCCTCCAGGCAAATTAGGTCCGCACTGCAGCCGTCTTTCGGCTATAGCGCAGACGGGAGGTGGTATAATAGATTTTGAACATTCAGCTTTCTACATACGCAATTCAAATAATGTTGAAAAGTCAAGTGTTTTCCTATGAATGAAGCTGACCACAGTATCAGATATAAGTTATAGTAGAATTCCAGAAGTACTGTGACTTTAAATAGTTATTTTGAGCCAAACTGGCCCAAACAAACTATTTCCATTACTAACTGATGTGACTGCTGTGTTGCTGTAATATACTTTGCTAGCATTAGCCATCCAGGGTAAGATTTGTATTTTTATTTTAGCTTCCTCTGATTGGCTGAGATGGAGATGCAGGCAGATGATGTCACAATTTTCACCTTACCTCACCAATCAGAGGAAGCCTTGTATTCACGGATAAAATAATACAAGGCTTCTTTTGAATGATGGATGTGCATTCAGATCAACTCAATTTAGTTCTGGGAGCAGACAAGTAATCACCCACAGTGCTGCAGAACACAGCGCCACATACTGTTTTTAGTTAACATTACAACAGTATATTACAACGCACACAGCGGCTGCTTAGTTATGTAAAGTAAATCGTGAATGTTTGTGAGAGCACGGAGAGGGGAGAAGAGCTGCTGCAGACAGGACAGCCCTAGATCGAGAATGGATTCCACTTTTGTGGGGGGGGGGGGGGGGGGGTAGCAAATAAATATAGCAAATAATATAGCACATATAATTGTGACACTAATCATATTATAAATGGAATGTTATTAAAAATGACCTTTCCTTTTCATTCTGCAGCCACTGTAATTTTCTGAGAATGCATTGCAATATGGCTACATTGAGGTGTTCTGTACACAGAGTGTGTACTGACCACTCCCCAGAAACATCATTTCCTGCTTGTGTGATTGGCTCACCAATTTTCCCAGAAGTCTGCCTAAGATACAGTCAGATTTCAGGCATCCCCTGCAACAAAAAATTTAATTTTTGGAGAGATATGCCTCGTACACACAGTCGGATTTTCCAACGGGAAATGTTCGATGCGAGCTTGTTGTCGGAAATTCCGACCGTGTGTATGCTCCATCGGACATTTGCTGTCGGAATTTCTGACAACAAATGTTTGAGATCGGGTTATCAAATTTTCTGACAACAAACTTAGTTGTCGGAAATTCCGAGCGTGTGTACACAATTCCGACGCAACAAAAGTCCACGCATGCTCGGAATCAAGCAGAAGAGCCGCACTGGCTATTGAACTTCATTTTTCTCAGCTCGTCGTACGTGTTGTACGTCACGCGTTCTTGCCGATCGGAATTTCCGACAACATTTGTGTGACCGTGTGTATGCAAGAAAAGTTTGAGCCAACATCCGTCAGAAAAAAATCCACGGTTTTGTTGTCGGAATGTCCGATCGTGTGTACGAGGCATTACTTTCAATAGGAGAACACCCAGGGATGCAGACCCAGCAGATTAGTGCCCTGCCCTGCAGGCCCCTCATTGGTGCCCTGCATCTGCACACCTGACAGTTAATTATGAAACCACTCCCATTAGACCCACTTAGTACAGAGGCACAGACAAACACACATGGATTACTTCAGAATAACAAAAGGTTGTTACATTCCTTGCAATGTACATAGATTACCCAGGGGGTGAGGGGAGAGTTTTTTTCTCAACAAAAGTTACGCTTTAATCACTTCAATATTGGGCACGTTTACCCCCTTCCTGCCCAGGCCAATTTTCCGCTTTCAGCGCTGTCACATTTTGAATAAATATTGCACGGTCATGCAACACTGTACCCAAACTTTCTTTGTTTCTGTTATAAAATTTGGGAAATAAATAATCTTTCTTTATGAATTTAGGTCTTAGACCCCTTTCACACTGGGGCGTTTTTCAGGCGCTTTAGCGTTAAAAAAAGTGCCTGTAAAACGCTTGAAAGAAGCCTCATCTGCAATTCCAATGTGAAAACCCTTTAAGAGCCCTTTCACACTGCCAGCGCCTGAAAAACGCTCGTATCAGTGTTTTTCGAGTGCTAGTGGGGCGCTTTTAACCCCTGCTAGTGGCCAAAAAAGGGTTAAAAGCGCCCACAAAGCGCTGCTGCTACAATCGCTTTTCAGGCGTTTTTCAGGCGTTTCCCATTGATTTCAATGGGAAGAGGTGCTTTAGTAGCGGTGTATTCACCGCTCCAAAAGCGCTGCAAAGAAGCTGCTTGCAGGACTTTTTTTGACGCCCTGCCAGCGCAGCGCCTCAGTGTGAAAGCACTCGGGCTTTCACATTGGGATTGCAGTTGCGGATTCTTTCAGGCGCTTTACAGGCGCTTTTTCTAACGCTAAAGCGCCTGAAAAACACCTGAAATATGCCCCAGTGTGAAAGGGGTCTAAGGCCCCTTTCACACTGGGGCGTTTTTCAGGCGCTTTAGCGTTAAAAAAAGTGCCTGTAAAGCGCTTGAAAGAAGCTTCATCTGCAATCCCAATGTGAAAGCCCAAGTGCTTTAAGAGCCCTTTCACACTGCCAGCGCCAGAAAAACGCTCGTAAAGCGCCGCTTAAACTAGCAGCGCTTTACCAGCGTTTTTCGAGTGCTAGTGGGGCGCTTTTAACCCCTGCCAGTGGCCAAAAAAGGGTTAAAAGCGCCCACAAAGCGCTGCTGCTACAATCGCTTTTCAGGCGTTTTGCAGGCGCTTCCCATTGATTTCAATAGGAAGGGGCGCTTTATGAGCGGTGTATTCACCGCTCCAAAAGCGCTGCAAAGAAGCTGCTTGCAGGACTTTTTTTGACGCCCTGCCAGCGCAGCGCCTCAGTCTGAAAGCACTCGGGCTTTCACATTGGGATTGCAGTTGCGGCTTCTTTCAGGCGCTTTTTTTTAAGCTAAATCGCCCCAGTGTAAAAGGGATGTCAATGTGAAAGCACTCAGGCTTTCACATTGGAATTGCAGATGAGGCTTCTTTCAAGCGCTTTACAGGCGCTTTTTTTAACGCTAAAGCGCCTGAAAAACGCCTAAAAAAGCCCCAGTGTGAAAGGGGTCTAAATGTATTCTGCTACATTTCTTTGGTGGAAATAACCCAAATAAGCTTATCTTATTTAGTCTGTAGGAAAGTAATAGAGTCCACAAACTATGGTATATACAGTGCAGCTGGAAAGTATTCACAACACTTCACTTTGTTATTCCAAAATGTATTCAATTCATTATTTTCCTCAAGGTCCCAGAAACAATTCCCCATAATGACAAGATAAAAAAAGATTGTTTGAAATCTTTTCAAATTTATAAAAAAAAAAAAAAAAATCATGTGTACACAAGTATTCACAGCCTTTGCCGTGACACTCAAAATTGAGCTCAGGTGCATCCTATTTCCACTGATCATCCTTGAGATGTTTCTACAACTTGATTGGAGTCCACCTGTGTTAAATTCAGTTGACTGAAAATGATTTGGAAACTACCACACCTGTCTATATAAGGTCCCACAGTTAACAGTGCATGTCAGAGCACAAGCCTAGCCATGAAGTCCAAGGAATTGTCTGTAGACATCAGACACAGTATTGTATCGAGGCACAGATTTGGGGAAGGGTACAAAATCATTTCTGCAGCAATGAAGATCCCAATGAGCATGGTGGCTTCCATCATCTGGAGGTGGAAGAAGTTTGGAACCACCAGGACTTTTCCTAGAGCGGGCCACCCGGCCAAACTGAGTGATCAGGGGAGAAAGGCCTTAGTCAGTCAGGGAGGTGACCAATAACCCAATGGTCACTCTGACAGAGATCTAGCATGTCTCTGTGGAGAGAGGAGAACTTTCCAGAAGAAAAACCATCTCTGCATCTCTATCAATCACGCCTGTATGATGGAGTGGCCAGACAGAAGCCACTCGTCAGTAAAAGGCACATGACAGCCCATCTGGAGTTTGCCAAAAGGCACCTGAAGGACTCTCACAACATGAGAAACAAAATTCTCTGGTCTGATGAAAAAAAGATTGAACTCTTTGGCCTGAATGGCAAGCATCATGTCTGAAGGAAACCAGGCACCTGGCCAATACCATGTTTTTCAGTGGCAGGAAATGGGAGACTAGTCAGGATCAAGGGAAAGATGTATACTTATCTGTCAAATGTCTCCCCTCTGTCTGCTATAAGACCCGAAAAACTGCAGATTTTGTGAGTGGGTCTGTTGTCCAGGGCTCAGTGGGTAGAGTCGTGATGTCAGTAGACTCCCCGCCCACCTCTACACTCCCCTTAACATGCATTTTCTCCTGTGTATTTCTTACACTGAACTTCTGCTATGATCACTAACATCCAGTCAAAACCCAGAAAAGTCCCCACATGACTTCAGCATGCCAAATCATGCTGAGGTGTGGAACAGCCAATCCTTGCAGAGCTGCTGAAGAAAGGAGTGGGGGTGGGAATTAAAAAATAATGCATGTCTTAGGCTAGTGCACAAGATATGTAAATCAGCTGTCAATCACAGCAAGGGGGAAGAATGGACAAAGTTTTTACAGTTTGTCTGTTTTATTTCACTGAAAAAAGATATGAGGATTGCTCAGAGCTGGATTAACTCTTTGTGGCAAGACTGGGCACAGCTGATCTGAAATCCCATACTCTATATTGTGCCAGACAAAAAAAAAAATATATTTTTTCGGGTTTACATCCACTTTAACTGCTTAGGACCGGCTCACGCCGATATACGTCGGCAGAATGTCACGGCTGGGCACAACCACGTACCTGTACGTGGCCCTTTAAGAGCCCAGCCGTGGGTCGCACACGTGACCCAGTCCTGAGCTCCGTGACCGCGGCCGCGGGACCAGTGGACCTGATCACCGCTGGTGTCCCGCGATCGGGTCACAGAGCTGAAGAACGGGGAGAGGTCTGTGTAAACAAACCTCTCCCCGTGCTTCCTAGTAACGCTGTCACTGATCGGCTGTTCCCTGTCATCGAGAAAGCCGATCAGAGACGTCAGACGCAAAGCCACGCCCCCTACAGTAAAAAAACACACACACACTTAACCCCTCCCCACCCCCTAGTGGTTAACTCCTTCACTGCCAGTGTCATTTACACAGGAATCAGTGCATTTGAATAGCACTGATTGCTGTATAAATGACAATGGTCCCAAAAATGTGTCAAAAATGTCCGATGTGTCCGCCATAATGTCGCAGTCACAATAAAAATCGCTGATCGCCGCCATTACTAGTAAAAAAAAAAATATTAATAAAAATGCTATAAAACTATCCTAAATTTTGTAAACGCTATAACTTTTGCACAAACAAATCAATAATTGCTAATATGCGATTTTTTTTTTACCAAAAATATGTAGAATACGTATCGGCCTAAACTGAGGAAAAAAATGTTTTTTTTTTATATATTTTTTGGGAATATTTATTATAGCAAAAAGTAAAAAATATTGCATTTTTTTTTAAAATTGTCGCTCTATTTTTGTTTATAGCGCAAAAAATAAAAACCGCAGGGGCGATCAAATACCACCAAAAGAAAGCTTTATTTGTGGGAGAAAAGGGACGCCAATTTTGTTTGGGAGCCACGTCGCACGACTGCGCATTTGTCAGTTAAAGCGACGCAGTGCCGAATCGCAAAAAGGGGCCTGGTCCTTTGGCTGCAAATTGGTCCGGGGCTGAAGTGGTTAAGGAAAACCTCCCCAATGCAACATAGTAAAACAAAAAAAAACAAAAAAGGGCCATTACCTGTTTGATACAAAAATCCAAAACTCAAAAAAAAATGTAGTTAATCTTACACTTTAAAGGAAATGTATAATGCTTATGTATATCATTTATTATGCTCTGGACTTTGATTTAAGTTGCTGGTCAGCTCAGAGAATTATTACTGTCATTTCTGATTCATTGCTACCCTTACTAATTGAATAAGCCCTTATATTTTACTGACTGGGGAGGAATAGTTCCATAATAGAATAGGAGGGTATAATAAGTTGGCATGACTTATAATCAAGCCTTCTATCTGATGGCCTGTCAGAAGTCTGATCTCTGATTCCTACTACTAACAATCTGTCAACTGAAAAGAGAAAAAGGAATGAATAGAGAAATTCATTTTCTTATAAGCGTTTCTTTCAGAAATAGAAGGGATGAATGTAATGCTTTCTCAGAAAAGTAAGCCATCGCATGGGGCGAGGAAGGAGGATTAGACTTGGGTTGTGTGAATGAGCGGTTTACATGAATTATGCAGTGTACTAGACATACATTCCAGGTGGTTTCCTGGAGATTTCTTTTCCTATAGCATTTCATCTGCCATTGTTTCTTTTAATTATGTATTTAATAGGGTCTTAAAATTAGGAATCACAGCAATTTCAATCAGAAACCATAACATGCAAATTGCAGGTCATCTAGTGAAATCAGTGAATACATTTTATCCAGGCTGACCTTAAAATGTAGGTAAATTCAAAACTTTTTTGGAGTTTGGATACAGTGTAGGAGGGTTAGAACTGCTTAAAGTGGAAGTAAACCCTTCTATCGTTTTCAGTCAAGGAAGCTGCCATCTTGGCCTCTAATAATTCTTCAACTGCCATAATGCTGCACATGTGATCAGTTATGACACCAGCCATTGGATGGTTTGAAAGTTTGGTTGAGAGCACAACCAATGTTAAAGTTAGCATTTCCGGCATGCCAGGAATGTAAGTGTTTTTTGAAACTGGGTTTACTCCCGCTTTAAATAGAGTGGCCTCAAAACAAATTGATCATCGCATATTTGTATAGGAAAAACGAAGATGCTGAATTCAAGGGCTACTCCAAATAGTACCCTGAAGCAACAACTAATGGTGGAAAGGGGGACTATTCCGGTACCCAAATATAACAACAAAATTTATAAAAAATATATATAACATTTATTGAAACACATGATAGAAAAAATACATAAATATACAACAAAGCATTATTTGTTGAGCAGATCTTAGAAAATATTGTAGGGTTTACAAATTTACACAAGACCCCACAAGTAAGTGGGGACACGTTGATGTGGGGTTTGACGGGTTCCTCGATCAGTTTTGCGACTAATGCCGCTTCCTCAAGAGGCGTCACCCATAACATCCAGAAAAAGACCCTTTGAAGTGTGTAACGGCAATAGAGACACCCTAAAGTAGGGTGACCCCCTAGGGGCGGACAAAAAAGGGTTCGGCCCATGTTTGCCTTAGAAATATTTGAAATCAACTAGGATCACTGGCACTCTCTGTAGGTAACAACTCCCAAATACTGATCGCCAAAGAGTTGTTATGCGATCAGGTCGGGGGCATTTACCAATACAGATGTTAATACGACAGAGAGGCCATCCAGTCCTGGTTGTTTGCCGCAAATGTAGGTAAATTCAAAACCTTTTTGGAGTTTGGATACAGTGTGGGAGGGTTAGAACTGCTGTCAAGTTTTTTTTTTTTTTGCAGTGGGTGTCCCTACTAGAGAGATTCTCTACCTGTCCTACTAACTATTGTTTCCAGCACAGAAAGTGATAGGAAATCCAACATTTGTAACCTGTCGCAGAACAGGAAGTGAGGGGAAATTATCAAATGGGGACACCTGCTCTGGTGACAGTCTAATATGGGACATGCGCTCTGTTTAGTGACCTCTTACTTCTGCTGCGTCTCTGAGATGGGAATTTTAGAGAAATCTCCCACATGGGGCACTGAAGAAAAAAAAAAAGATTTCCTCCATTTATCCAAAGCTAAAAAAAAAAGTATTGGGGACGCACAGGCACCGTAAGTGACGTCGGTGAGCTTGCTGCTTGTGTTTGCTTTTATTTTTTCATACTTTGAAAATGTGAGTACTTTGATTGCTTTTTGCTGTTTTAAATAAATACTTTTAAACATACTACACTATTGAGCATCCCCTCCTGTGCTTCCTTCCATACTTCCTCATGCTATTTTATGAGGCTATGCTGAAGTAAGCCACGTCTGGCAGAGGGCTATCGGCCACATAGATGGACATACACCGGTAGATCATAAAACGCCAGTTCCAGAGGTCGTGGATATCTAGATCCATAGTGAACATATCTGACAAAGATATATTTACACGCTGTTACCTTACAGCAGTAAGGTAAGGGGACATCCATACACCACGTTTTGCACTGAGGACAAGAAGTCACCATTCATCTGCACTCTATATAAGAAGTCACCATTACTTTATTTGCACTTTATATGGAGTTCTGTCTACTGCACTGTATATAGAGTTTTGTTCTATAGAAGAAGACATTTCACGGATACAGTTCAGTTCTTTATTGCGCTCATTATAAGGAAGATAAAGACATTATTTGATACTACATGCTATTTTATGTCACTAAATACCTATTAAGAATTAAGGAACGGTTGCTGTTGACTAGAATATTCACTCCTGAGCACATGATATTCTAGTGCATCTTTCACTTGCACTTACGCACATTGGGGGTTATTTACGAAAGGCAAATCCACTTCAAGTGCACTCACTGTAAATCTGAGGGGAAGATTTGAAATGAGGGGAAGCTCTGCTGTTTTTATCATCCAATCATGTGCAAGATAAAAATGCTGTTTTTTATTTTCCTTGCATGTCCCCCTCAGATGCACTTGTAGTGCAAAGTGGATTTGCCTTTCAGAAATAACCACCATTGTCACTTTATTTGTTATTTGCCTAGGTATGGTTGTATGATATGCAACATTGTATTGTGTATGTTCTTCCACACCCTGTGGTTGTTATTTACTTTACAGAGCAGCACTATTTTTATTTTTACATTTTTTTTAAATAAAAATATTGCCTTTACATCATACACTTTAAAGGCAATGTATCCAATTTTTTCATATACAGTATTTCCATGATTATGCTCAGGTCAAAAAAATACAATTCAAAAATGTATATTCAATTTTTTGACAAAATCTAAAATATTCAAATGCCATATTGCATATGTATTTTTGCTCCAGCATTTGGAGGAATTTTTCAGGCCAATCCTAAATCCTTGTACACACGATGAGAATATCAGACGAATAATCGTCCATTTTTTCTTGCATGCTAGTCTTATATCGAAAATGAAGAGGTTACTAAAGTTACAAAATTCTCGTACGACAGAATACAACTTCAGATGTGATGTTTTGTATTGTATTATAATGTATTCTTTTGTTTCCGAGCATGCGTGGTCTTGGTCTTCCAATTTTTTTCAGATGAATATTGTACTTATTAAACGAAAATCATACGTTCGGGTATCGTACGAGATTTTTTTGGTGTTTCTCCCATCTGATAATTTCACATGGACTGTCGTGATCAGCTCTCGAAAGCTGCGTACTAATGACCAGATTATCATATGATTGCTTCGAAAGCGGTATTTTTCATCCAATTTTCTGATCGTGTGTACTAGGCTTAACGGTCTTTCTAAAAAATAAAAAATAAAAGTCTTCTTACACAGTTGAATTGTTGAAGCTCAAATGAAACACATAGCTGTACACTCACTACAATACTCTATTAATGCAGACCTTAGGATGGAACACTTACTACACTATTTGCTTACTGGGCATACATGGATCGAAAATCTTGGGGGTCCAATGGCAAGGATCACAACACAGTCTATTTTGCATCTGCATCTTGAGCTGGTGAAGACGACCCTTTTGCATGCCCGTACAGATCAGTACACCCGTGTGAATAAGGCCGCATTCACATAGGAAAAAGTTAAGATAAATTCAAAATGTGATCTCTGAAAATACACAACAATTTCCCTTTAAGCAGACTGTCAGCTAGCTAAAGTCAAACCAATAAATAATAAATACTAAATGCATTTAATAAACATAACCAATTAAATGCGGTTATACATCAGGAATGCAATCGATAATGTCAGGAATTGTTGTGGTGACGCACATATTCCTTCACATTACCTGGGTGTAGTGAGCCACCAAGTGCAAATCTCTGGATGTCACAGTGACTCAGCTATATTGAGCTCTCCGCCTGTATTACTGAAACATTGTATCACAGCACAAGAAAACAAAGGTATCCGCTGTACTGAAATGTAAGCAAAGCTAATCAGTTCTGTAGCTCAGATGGCCTGCAGTTCCAGACTATAGAGCACACCACACATCTGTCAAAGAAGTCCAAATTAATTATTGTTGAAAGAGAACCGGTCCTTTCTGGGCTTATGCAAGAATTTGAATATTCAGTTTTAAAGCTTATCTAAACCCAAGAACAAAAAACTACAGCTTACTGGTCCTTAGGTGTGGTGGCTGCATTATTTTTTTTTTTTTTTCAGCTCACAAAGTTTCTGGCTAGATGAAAAGCTACTTTTTTAGTACATACAAAATAAAACACTTTCAATGACATAGTTAAAGGACAGGTCCAGCTTTTGGAGCATGTTACACCTATATTTAGGGTGTAACATGCAACATTTGCATGTTAGGGTGTATCTTTCAACAATAATTCATTTTGACTTCTTTGACAGATGTGGGGTGTGCTCTATAGTCTGGAAATACAGATCATCTGAGCTACAGAACTGATTAGCTTTACTTACATTTCAGTACAGCGGATACCTTTGTTTTCGTGTGCTGTGATACGATGTTTTAGTAATACATGCCAAGGCTATAAAACAGGGGTAGGCAACCCCGGGCACTGGTGCTGCAAGCGGCGCGCAAAGCCTCTTTTGCCGGCACTCGACTCCCTCCCCATCAGCAGCGCAGGAAAGTGTCAGTGAGACACTAATACATTACAATTTTAGATTTTCACCACACATTGTAAAAGATGGGAAACATTGTTTGGTTCTCAAACTTTGCTGTAGCTGCGATCGTCAGCTTTTGTGATGGGGAAGAGATTGGGTGCAGTTCTGCTGAAGGGGGGTGGTCCCTGTTTCCAGAAGGAGGAGGACTGTCTTGGCCACTGCACAGTCCTGCTAGCCCCTGTCCACCATCTGGAGGAAGATGACTCTCTTGGTTGTCTCAGAAAGAAAGGATTTCACTGTGATTGAGAAAAACACAATCAGGTGACAGTTTGTGGAATTACTGTTGAGCTTCTGGGAACTTTGTTGAAATTATTCCTGATCCTTTGCGTCACTTACTACTGAACCCCTGCACTCTGTGTCCCTTTAAGACACAGCCAGTATTCAGTACAATGAAAATCAAACCAAACCACTTTTTCTCAGCTGCGGGGGGCCCAACTTATGATCCTGCACACAGGCCCACTGCTTTCAGAAAATGCCCCTGACCTGAGCTCATCATTGCGCATCCATTCCAGATGTGACTTCACATACATCACATATAAGCACGTGGGCTGGATGTGAGAGTTCGATCCACAGGATGAGTGTGCCAGGACAGGTAGATGTGTCTCATCTCTGCTTCCTTTCACCACTCTGCATATCACGCATATCATACATGAGAAGAGGGTACAGCGGTGGAGCAGATGAGCAGGAGGGGTTCAGAGGTGGAACAGACGAGCAGGAGGGTACAGCGGTGGGGCAGATGTGCAGGGAGGTACAGTGGTGGAAGAGATGAGAAGGGGGTTCAGCAGTGGGACAGATGAGCAGGGGGGGTTCAGTGTTGGGGCAGAAAAGCAGGGGGTATAGCAGTGGGGCAGATGTGAAAGGAGGTGTATTGGTGGGGCAGGAGAGCAGGGGGTACACAGGTGAGAAAGATGTGCAGATGGGTTCAGTGTTAGGACAGATGAGAAGGTGGTTCAGTAGTGAGACAGAAGAGCATGGGGATCAGTGATGTAAGTAACTGAGTTAAAATAAACTGAGTTACCTAACGCAGTTACTTTAGAGGGTAACGAGTAATCTAACTGATTACTTTTCCCCTCATGGTAACTCAGTTACCATTACTTTGGCTTAGTTACCCCAATTACATCTACCGCCACTAGATGGCAGTAGTGTAATTCCGGTGTCCTGCCGAAAAAGTTCCCCCGCCAGATAAGGACACCCCTGTACTGCACAGGCGAAGGGCTTGCGCAGTACGAAGGACTACGGAGCTTCCGAAAATTGCCGAACCTAAACAGCTCTGAGTGAACTCTACACTGCGCAGGTGCAGTTAACATGTAATTGTACGAGGCGATGCCACATGCTCCCGATGCTCGTTCTACTCTGCAAGGGGCGTCTATCGTGCAAGTAAGGGGCGGGTCTAGTATTACTGTAACCAAGGGGCGCATTTATTATTATTGTTATATATCGAGCTCTGCCCATTAATTTAACATTCGCCCTTTTCTGTAGCCATCCGCCCCTTACACGATATAATAATAATAGACCCACCACTTGCTTACACGCTATAACAGATCTGCCCCTTGGTTAGAGTAATAATAGAGCAGCCCCTTGGTTAC
>CM053036.1:103963029-103986695 GCA_028564925.1 Lithobates sylvaticus
GGTGCCATGTTGAACTTCCAGTGACCAGTATGAGAGAGTGAGAGCGATAATAACAAATTTAAAATACCTGCTCCCCATTCACACCTGAGACCTTGTAACACAAATGAGTCGCATGACACCGGGGAGGGAAAATGGCTAAATGGGCCCAATTTGGACATTTTCACTTAGGGGTGTACTCACTTTTGTTAGCGGTTTAGACATTAAAGCGGAGTTCCACCCTAAAGTGGAACTTCTGCTCACCGGAACCCTCCCCCCCCTCCGGTGCCACAATTGGCACCTTTCAAGGGGGGTACAGAAACCTGTATAATACAGGTATCTGCACCCACTTCCGGGCATAGATATCTGCGGGTACTTATGCCACTTCCTGCGGGGCCCCCGCTCTCTGCTGGGAAACATACGGATCCCAGAGACAGCAGGGACCGTCCTTATTGTGCAGCGCGACTCGCGCATGCGCAGTCAGGAACCCAATTCCCATACCGAAGAGGGTGGTGGCTGCACCCGAGAGCCGATCGACAGATCGGCTTCGGGTGCCAACATCGCGGGCGAGCTGGAGGGGTAAGTGTCCATATTTTAAAAGCCAGCAGCTACAGTATTTGTAGCTGCTGACTTTAAAAAAAATAAATAAATGGCGGTTTAGACATTAAAGGCTGTGTGTTGAGTTATTTTGAGGGGACAGCAAATTTACACTGTTATACAAGCTGTACACTCACTACTTTACATTGTAGCAAAGTGTAATTTATTTTATATATATATATATATATATATATATATATATTTATATATTTATTCGCACACACTGTGTGTGTGTGTGTGTGTGTGTATGTATGTATGTATGTATGTATGTATATGTATATATATATATATATATATATATATATATATATATATATATATATATATATATATATATATATATATATATATATATATATATATATATATATATATTATATATATATATATATATATATTTCCTGTATAAATGGCTGCATTCCATTTAGGGAGGGATGAGGAGAGAACAGCAAATTAAGTTAGTATCTTAAATTTCTTGCTTCACACAATGAACAATGCGAGAATTACCAGCAGTAGGTCCAGTATCAAATAACATTTGGAATCCATTGAAATCGAGTTTCTCCCAGGTGGCCCATGCCAGTGTAAACAACTTATGTTTTAAGATTACCATGTAACCTCTCGCCGTGTAACTGGAAATGTTCACCTAAAGAATGACGAATCGTCTGCTTTCTCTGAGAACAATTCAGCAATCAATTATTTAGGGTGGAAGAAAACCTAATAGAGGGTTAAGTGTTCTGTAGTAAAGTGTTTTATCTGAAGTCCACTCTGTTTTGTAACATCTTGGTGAAGTAGATTGTTGGAATGTGCCATATGGTCTTGTGCATTTCATAAATAAGGTCCACATTCTGGGAATCTATTCAATTCTGGTTTAGAGCTGAACTCTGGCACATAAATTCCTCAAAAGCCACAAAGGTCATAAATACACGTTGTGTGCACCAAGTGCCTTTGCAAGCCCAGATATCACCTTGTAAAAGTGGCATTATCACTGTGCTGCACATAGCCTGAGCAGAGCTGTAGGAGGAGCCCAGAAGGCTCCACCCACTACAGGCTGGCTGCAGAAAACTACAGGAGGGGGTGGAGACAAGACCAGTATGCAGTAAGCGGTCTTTATTCCAGGAAGCTCCTGCACAGAGGCAATGTTTAACACTGGATTACTGTATAGATCTGGAAGAATTACACAGCCCACCAAGATTCAAGTAATAATACACATGCCTCCTAGTACTTCGACTTGTACCGTACTATGGACCTTGCTTTTGTGCACTGGTCCAAATGATTTGGTGGAGGGGAGATTATGGTGTGGGGTTGTTTTTCGGGGGTTGGACTTGGCCCCTTAGTTCCAGTGAAGGGAACTCTTTGGGACATTTTGCACAATTTCATGCTCCCAACTTTGTGGGAACAGTTTGGGGATGGTCCCTTCCTGTTCCAACATGACTGCGCACCAGTGCACAAAGCAAGGTCCATAAAGACATGGATGAGCGAGTTTGGGGTGGAGGAACTTGACTGGCCTACACAGAGTCCTGACCTTAACCCGAAAGAACACCTTTGGGATGAGTTAGAGTGGAGATAGCGAGCCAGGCCTTCTTGTCCACATCATTGCCTGACCTCACAAATGTGCTTCTGGAAGAATGGGAAAACTTTCCCATAGACACATTCCTAAACCTTGTGGACAGCCTTCCCAGAGGAGTTGAAGCTGTTATAGCTGCACAGGGTAGGACAACTCAGCTTTGAACCCTACAGACTGAGACCGGGATGCCATTAAAGTTCACATGTGTGTAAAGGCAGGCATCCCAATACTTTTGACAGTATAGTTATATATATATCTATATATATCTATATATATATATATATATATATATATATATATATATATATATATATATATATATATATATATATATATATATATATATATATATATATATATATATATATATATATATATATATATATGTCTATGTGTATGTATGTATATGTGTTCTATTGGAATCATCAAGTCAAGCTCTATTGTAATTGTACTATACGTGAGGACATACAGTAGAACTAAATGTCATATCTCGCAGGACCTTTTGTATTCACAACATGATCCTTGACATAAAGACATTGGGGGTTGTTTACTAAAGGCAAATCCACTTTGCGCTAAATCTTGCACTTGAAATCGCTGTAGATCAGAGGGAGACATGCAAGGAAAATAGTGCACGTTGTAGTTTGCACTTGTAGTGCACTTTGGATTTGCCTTTCGTAAATAACCCCTAATGTGACACACTATATCCGTGATGGCGAACCTTGGCACCCCAGATGTTTTGGAACTACGTTTCCCACGATGCTCCACTACACTGCAGAGTGCATGATCATCATGGGAAATGTAGTAACAAAACATCTGGGGTGCCAAGGTTCGCCATCACTGCACTATATAGTAAATGTGTTGTAAAGCTGATGCATTAGTGTGGACAAAATTTATTGCAAGGCTCCTGTGTTTATTCAGATGCTGCCTTGTAGAAGTCTCAGTTGTAGAGTAAATAAAGGCTTTCGGGAAAGTAAACATTCATTGGATACACTGAGACAACAATCTGTACAGATTATCCAAGGTGCACATTAAATCACATACTTTATCATTGGAAAAATTGATTTTGGATTGGGAATACCACCAGGATTAGCAGCTCCAGACTTTAAGAAATATTACCAGGCAATTATTATCTCACGAATAGCAGGGTGGATATATAAGGATGGTAAAGGGTGGGTAGATATTGAAAAAGCCCAAAGTAAAGTATACTTGGGGGGAAAAGGGTATGGGTTCCACGACAATATCGCAAACTATCAAATAGTACAAAATATATATGCTTGAGCTAATGGTGTGTGTATGTGTATGTGTATGTGTGTGTGTGTGTGTGTGTGTATATGTATATATATAACAATATATATATATATGCATATATATATATATATATATATATATATATATATATATATATATATATATATATATATATATAGGCAGCTGCTATAAACAAAGTGCTAATCTCTATATAATATAATTTTTTATATCAAATAGTACAAACCCATTAACAAAAAACACTTTTAGGATATGGGACAGATTGAGTAGATTATATCACTGGCAATATAATTCACCCTTAATATCTATTAGCCACAAATTATTTTAAACTGGGGAAAGACGATCACATGTATTTTACTAGATGGGCAAGGAAGGATGAAATAATTTTACAAGACGTAATGATTGGAAATAGATTATGCACTTTCACTGAATTAATACAAAAATGGGGAAATAGACCACTAGATAGATGGAGATATGCACAAATGCTGCACTTTACACAGACACTCCCCCAACCACTGCAAGGAAAAGGCGGTCATGGAATTTTTTTTTTTGGGGGGTTTGGGATGAGGGGCTGTATGTTTAATGAGAACATTATATTGAAAATGAAAGGTGAAGACACCAATTCTGTAAAAATGTAATAATAATAATGTTGATTAACCTGAATATCTTATACTAATAAAAAGAGAATATACAAAAAAAACATACACAACGCTCCAACTAAAAAGGAAGGAAAAAAAGGAATACCAGTGATAGAATGGTCTGTGTTGATATGAGAATGAAGCTTTGGCAGTACATATCCTATAGGTCCAATAGAAAATGAATTGGTGTGGAATTTTGTTCTAGTTCTATTGTAATGAAACAAGGAAAATAACTTGTATTATGCCCCGTACACACGGTCGGAAATTCCGACGGAAAAAGTCAGATCGGATTATGTTGTGGGAAAATCCGATCGTGTGTGGGCTCTAGCGGATTTTTTCCGTTGGAGTTTCCGATGGAAAAAGTTTGAGAGCAGGACCCAAAATTTTCCAAAAACAAAATCCGATTGGACTTTTTCTGATCGTGTGTAGAGAATTCTGACGCACAAAGTGCCACGCATGCTCAGATTAAACTTTGGGGACGAAAGCTATTGGCTACTGGCCTCTTCGTAGTCCCGTCGTACGTGTTGTAAGTCACCTCGTTCGGAGTGATCGGATTTTCCAACAACTTTGTGCGACCGTGTGTGTGCAAGACAAGTTTCAGCCAAAATCCGTTGGAAAAAATCTGACGGATTTTGTGGTCGGAATGTCCGACTGTCTGTATGGGGCATTAGTCTAGGGTGGGCAGAGTGTGATCCCTCTCCAATGGTTTATTACTATGTGGCTCTGATGAGACATCTGTGGGTACAACCATGGGTTTGGGTTGAGTTTAATTTACCAGCTTTGACAAATTGAGCTTTTATTATTAAGACTATCATTTGTTCCCTAGGGAAGGCCAGAAACTCAGCAAAGTACTGATTTGAAGAAACCTCTGGATGTTTTTTTTTTTTTTTTTGTTACTTTTGTGAACACATTAAACATTTTGTGAACTCCATGTAACATTCATTATTAATACCTGCACAGCATAATGAATGTTGTTTTGCCTTTTTAATTTTTCCCTGCATAAAAAAAGCAGTCAAAAACTAGCTGCCAAGTACTATTGGATGATCAAGTGTTAAAGGGGACTTCATCCGTTTTTTGGGTTACTGAACTACACCAGACACTCCAGGCGCAGGTAAGGCTCCTTTCAAATGGCATGGACTTGGATTTAAATGGACCGCCTGTCCATTTACACCCGACGCCCATCCGATACGATCTGCTAGATGGGTGGGAAATAGATCCCCATTCATCTGTTTTTAGCGCCGCTAAAACTGGCAGCGCTTTACCACTAATGGACCCGCCACCCCAGTGTGAATGGGACACCTGCTGGTCCATAGAGGGCAATGACTAGTCCGATCGGGCAGGACTGAGGTGGGTGCAGACTGAGGTGGGTGCAGGACTGAGGTGGGTGCAGAGAGAGGTGGGTGCAGAGGGCAATGACTAGTCCGATCGGGTCTGCCCAAAAAAACTGACAGGCGGACCTGATCGGTCTGCCTGTGTGAAAGGGGCCTAACAAAAGGTTATACCATTCTTCATCAGATGCATAGGAGTGTCCAGCTTATCACAGTAGTGGCAGAGCCCCTTACCATGAGCTAATGGAGGTCAGCAAGACAGGAATGCAAAGCAATCTCTAGACAAGGTAGGGCAGTGATGTCATGCTCTTCACTGCATTAATTCAGAAAATGCAAAGCATTCTCTGACTGGTGCCCATTTAGTGAACAACCCACTGTGTTTAGAATGCAGCAGGGCAGCTTCTTGGCACAGGCCACAGAAGCAAGTGGAGATCACTGGATTAGCGCTGTCTACTTCAGTGATTTCCAGCTTCCAGGGACATCTGTGAGCGCTTGGATTTAAACGGATCGCCTGTACATTTACACCCGACGGCCATCCGATACAATCTGCTAGATGGATGGGAAATTGATCCCCATTCATCTGTTTTTAGCAGATAGGAGCGAATTGAATGTCTACAGCTGTCAACAGACACTTGTCCATTGACACCTGCCGGTCCATAGAGGGCAATGACTAGTCCGATCGGGTCTGCCTAAAAAACTGACAGGTGGAACCGATCGGCCTGCCGGTGTGAAAGCGGCCTAACAAAAGGTTATACTGTTCTTCATCAGATACGTAGGAGTGTCTTATCACAGTAGTGGCAGAGTAGTGTAGTAGTGGTAGAGTAGTGGCAGAGCTCCTCAACATGAGCTAATGAAGGTCAGCAAGACAGGAATGCAAAGCAATCTCAGGACAAGGTAGAGCGTTGATGTCATGCTCTTCACCACATTAATTCAGAAAATGCAAAGCATTCTCTGAATGGTGCCCATTCCAAGTGCCCAACACACTGTGTTTAGAATGCAACAGGGCAGCTTCTTGGCACAGAACACAGAAGCAAGTGGAGATCACTGGATTAGCTGTGTCTACTTCAGTGATTTCCAGCTTCCAGGCCCAGCTTGGATATTCCATTCCTGGCCGATGTAACTATGTATATACCACACCTAGAATTCTTCTTTAAAATGCAAATCCATATGTTTGGCCCCTCATCTCATCTGCATTAATCATTATCTAATTTTTGTCTCTTTTTATAAATAATAAAATTATGAATGGGTTTTTAAATGAACAGTTTTCAGTATATACATTTTTTGAGCTGAAAACATTTTATCACCCAGACGTACAACAAAGGTTCTCCTTTCACTCAAAGCTAACATAACCTCTGCCATGGATTTCCAATATTCTGTCACATAAAAAGGATAATGTGATTTTTTTTTTTTTTATACTCCTTTTATAGAATTTCTTTGTCTTAAAGTAGGATTCTAGTAACCCATGTGCATTATGCAGTAAAAAGATAACTTGCTTTGCCTTCCAAGTCAGTGAAGTTCAATGAACTCTGTCGGCCTTTTCTTGCAGTTTACAGGTGATTTGTTGTAAGTAGTCAGAGTCAAGGCAAAGGTGAAAGTCAGTGAAGAGATGTGTATGAACATACGTTCATCAGCAAGGGATCTCCTTCTTGAAAATGAAGGCAATCCATAGCAGTAATAAGATTCTGGTTAATGCATGGAACATTCCTTTCAACACTAGCTATTCACACAGATCGATTCCCTTGTACCGTGGTGAGGATTCACTTTATGGTCCTAAATATCTTTGTGAATAATTTTGCAGTTTGATCGTGGATGTTGATATTTTCAAGATTTAGAGTTGAAAATTGAATTGATATAAATTCAATGGCAACTGCTACCGCTGGGCTTGTAATATAACCACGGAGTCCTTGAAACATCTGAATTTTGCTGCACTGATATAAATATAATCTAAATTATTGAATAATCTATTGATTAACATGTCCAGCCATGGGCTTCACCTGTGGCACCAGGGTTTCTTCTTCCAACCATAGGGACTGACTTTACCTAGATGTCTAGTGCCGCGAGAATATATCTGAAAGATAAATGGCAGGGTAATGTTAAAACATCCTTTAGTTTAGCGGTGTATTCATTGAATAAAATGTTATTTTTATTTTTTATTATAACTTGTACATCATCACTCAATCAGCTCTAAACTGTGAGCCAATCAGGACTCTGTTATATCACATATCATTGGGGAGTACAATGATGACCTCATCAGTGTGCGCTTGATTTATTCACTCTGCAGGTTGGGGTGGGTCCTGGACCAGGCTTTATTGCCTAAAGTGATTCTAAAGGCTATTTTTTTAAATTAAAATAAAAAAGTGGTTATGTTTACCTGCTCTGTGCAACTGAATGTCATTCTAGTTATAAGGTATAAACATCTAACGTCGTATGTGGATAAGGGGGGTACCACCAGTCCTCCTGTAAGGAGCCCAGGCCAGCAGGGTGAATTGGAAGTGGGCAGGGAGGGTGAATAGTGCAACGGGGGGGGGACAATAACTGGAACAGGCGCAATATTCCCTACGCACACATTCAAGAAACTGGCTATTCAGTAATGCTGGGTGCTGTAATGACCATAGGCAGGAAACCATGGATGATCAAAGTGAAGAAAATGTCATCAGCTCACCAAGGATTCCTTGAAAGATATTTATTTTCATGGTCGCATTATAAACCTACAGAACGTTTCGGAGCCACGCAAGGCCCCTTCGTCAGGCCTGCGTGGGTCTGAAACATTTCTGTATGTTTATCACGTGTTAACGAAAATAAATATTTTTTAAGGAATCCTTGGTGTTCTGATGAAATTTTCTTCACTTTGATCAATTCCTGGAACCAAGCCTCATGTATGGCTCTCTGCTGCAGCTGAAAGCTGGCTTATTCTCCTTTCCCTCCCCTCGTCTTTTAACTGCTGCAGAGAGAGCCGTTCCAGTAATTGTCCCCCCGCTGCACTGATCACGCTCCCTGTGCACCATACCACGAGCAAACCCTCATGCTGCCCAGGCCCCCCCTATGTCACCCATCCCTGCAGTGCTTCAGCCTTCCCTTCCCACCGGCAGCTGCAAGCACACAATACGATCCTTCAGGATAGAGAGTGGAGGAAGAGTCTGGTAAATGTCTTATTTACTAGCCCCTTCCTTTCCTGAATGAACACAATGAGTGATCGGTACCAATCACTCACGGTGTTCATTCATAACTGAAGCATAGTAGATGTGTTTATTTGGGGGGGGGGGGGGGCTGTCAAGTTGGATGTATGGGGCCACATGGTTTACAACAGCAGCCCTGACTGTTGGTTTACTGTACCCACTTGAATTTCTGCTGATTCATTGGAATCCACTGAAATTTGAACCTTTTGAGGCACATTTTGTGTTAATTTATTGTGGCTATAGTGCAGTATTTTCCACCCAGTGAGGAGTGCTGTCCAAGGAAAGAAAGGTACTAAATTGTCACTTTCACACAATAGTTGTGTGTTGAATGTACAAGTCACCTTTGTCGAAGTGGTGATACACAATTATTTTGTAATAAATATATTATTTTTAATTAATTAATATTTATTATTTCACCATTCATCCAATTGGTTTCCTTGGTTCCTCATTTTAGAACTGAAGAAGCCACTTGGATGAGTGCTGAACAGGGGCGGACTGACCGATCGGTGATTCGGTCGCCGCCCGAGGGCCCGGAGCCATTAGGGGCCCGTGCCGGGCCCAACGAGAGGCCCCTTGAAGCGGCTACAATAATACCGCTAACGGCATGCTGCTCCCCGCCAGCCCCTCCTTCCCTCCCGTCGGATGGGAGGGAAGGAGGGGGCGGCGGGGAGCAGCGCGCCATTAGCGGTATTATCACAGGTTCTTGTTCTTCACTTCAGTGGCGTTGCTATGGGGGGTGCGTTGCTATGCACCCGGCTCCGCGCTGCATTGAGAGGGGCGCCGCGGCTCCCTCCTTCCCCTTCGGGATCTCCTCTGCTCTGCTCCGTGTGATGTGCGGGGAGAGTGGGGGAGGAGGGAGTAAGGCAGAGACAAACTGGTTGCCCGGGGTCAGACCGTCCCCACATATAACTCCACACGTGGCCGCAGATCTCTGTCCCCCTAGGCAGCACTCGCTGCCGCTTTGATGTGTACACAGGCTGGGAGGAAGAGCCATGGATGAGGAGGGACACAGACACCATCCACGCTGCAGCACCTGCCCTAAGGTATGCAACAGGGGTATTGCAGAGGAGGGGGACATAGTGGTTGGGGGAGGGGCATTGTCAGGTAACAATTATGCTATGGGGGGGGGGGGGTTTAGAGGATATCTGCTAGAGGGTGCTCTTTTTGTTTTGGTTTAGAGAGGACTTGTACTACAAGTAGGAGGGGGGCAGATTTGAAGTTTTACCCCCTCCCCCCAGCGCAATTCCTATCCCCTCCCAAAGCACCCCTAGCACATATCCTTTAACCCCCTCCCAAATCAAATATCCCATCCCGGCTCCATCCACTCCCCCGATCCCATCCAGCTCCACCCACTCCCCGATCCCATACCCGCTCATCCATCCCCACTGATCCTAATCCCATCCCCACTCCATCCACCCCCCTGTTCCTATCCCTGCTCCATCCATCCCCCTGATCCTATTCCCGCTCCATCCATCCCCATGATCCTATTCCCGCTCCATCCATCCCCCTGATCCTATTCCCGCTCCATCCATCCCCATGATCCTATTCCCGCTCCATCCACCCCCCTGATCCTATTCCCGCTCCATCCATCCCTATGATCCTATTCCCGCTCCTGTACCCACTTGAATTTCTGCTGATTCATTGGAATCCACTGAAATTTGAACCTTTTGAGGCACATTTTGTGTTAATTTATTGTGGCTATAGTGCAGTATTTTCCACCCAGTGAGGAGTGCTGTCCAAGGAAAGAAAGGTACTAAATTGTCACTTTCACACAATAGTTGTGTGTTGAATGTACAAGTCACCTTTGTCGAAGTGGTGATACACAATTATTTTGTAATAAATATATTATTTTTAATTAATTAATATTTATTATTTCACCATTCATCCAATTGGTTTCCTTGGTTCCTCATTTTAGAACTGAAGAAGCCACTTGGATGAGTGCTGAACAGGGGCGGACTGACCGATCGGTGATTCGGTCGCCGCCCGAGGGCCCGGAGCCATTAGGGGCCCGTGCCGGGCCCAACGAGAGGCCCCTTGAAGCGGCTACAATAATACCGCTAACGGCATGCTGCTCCCCGCCAGCCCCTCCTTCCCTCCCGTCGGATGGGAGGGAAGGAGGGGGCGGCGGGGAGCAGCGCGCCATTAGCGGTATTATCACAGGTTCTTGTTCTTCACTTCAGTGGCGTTGCTATGGGGGGTGCGTTGCTATGCACCCGGCTCCGCGCTGCATTCCCGCTCCATCCATCCCCATGATCCTATTCCCGCTCCATCCACCCCCCTGATCCTATTCCCGCTCCATCCATCCCTATGATCCTATTCCCGCTCCATCCACCCCATGATCCTATTCCCGCTCCATCCATCCCCATTATCCTATTCCCGCTCCATCCACCCCCCTGATCCTATTCCCACTTCATCCACCCCCCCTGATTCTATCCCTGCTCCATCCATCCCCCTGATCCAATCCTGGCTCCATCCATCCCCCTGATCCCATCCCAGCTCTATACATCCTCTGATCCCATTCCGGCTTTATCGATCCCCACACTGTCCCCCCTGTGTGCTCTCCCCCCCCCACACTGCCCCCCCTGTGTGCTCTACCCCTCCCCCCAGTGTCCCCCTGTGTGCCCCCCCAGTGTCCCCCTGTGTGCTCTCCCCCTCCACAGTGTCCCCCTGTGTGCTCTCTCTCCCCCTCCACAATGTCCCCCTGTGCAGGTGTGGCTTGGGACGCAGGGGGCCCCATGATCTTTTATTGACCGGGGGCCCCATCAGTTGTCAGTCCGCCCCTGGTGCTGAAATGTCTTCCACATTACAGAACAAGTTCATTTGATTGTGATTAAAAGCACATTCACATTTTTCCACATGAAGACATTAAGTTATTGTTCTAAGAAAATATTTTCCTAATGTAGATGTGTTTCCAGAAATCTGTAAATGCTTGATTTAGTTGTATTCAAAGTTCATGAACTAAGTTATCCCAGTTAATTCGGCTTTAGCTTAGAAACTGTTAATATGAGGTCTGCTTTGTACGAGTCTCAATGCAGCATGCGCATGATTGCCTGCATTTGATTTGCATTGCCTGCAGTGCAAACCACACCTTAACAGTACAAGCTGTGTCTACAAAGTACAGCGCAATGCATAGCAGGTTAAATGCAACCACTGAACTGTCATGTGTATTGCTAACTTGGGGCCCTTTCACACCAGCAGACCAATGGGGTCCACATGTCCGTTTTTCAGGCGGACCTGATCGGACCACCCATTGTTCTCTATAGGGCAGCGGATGCCAGCTGACAAGTGTCCGCTGTCACCCACCGGCATCTGATCCAGTACGCTAAAAACAGACGGATGGGGACACTTTCGCCATCTGTCCGGTGGATCGGATGGAAACGAACATGCAGTCTGCGTCCAACCACCCCATAGAGCACAGCGGGCTGTGTCTGTGGACAGGGACCTGTCATACACCTGCTCAACAGGATCAGCGGAAAGATCTCCACTGAGTAGGTGGGTCTGCTTGGATTGATTCCGCCCCGTGTAAAAGGCACCTTTTTAAAAGTACAAGGTTCCTGTATGACGGTCTAAACATGTACCAAATCCAGTTACAATGTAATACACAAGCCTTATAAAGTAAACTAAAAACTTCCATTACCTTTTCCTAAATAAACTCAATACTTTTTCATTTGTACCTCCAAAAGCTCCCCCTCCCTGACACTGCAGCTCACACTGGGAGGGTATCAGCAACAAAGGCAGTACAGAAAGCAGTGGGCAGGACTAGGTGTGGCCAGGTGTTGACTGACCAGCTGCAGACTTGTGAGCCAGAAATGACCATGCTGATAGCCATTCTGTCTACAGCATCGTCTCATCCCACTGATTGCAAGCAGGCACAGGCTACATTAGTGTGGCCACTCTGCTCTGAAATTGGGAACGGTGCAGCATAGTTGTCAAACCATCACAGGAAGCTGAATTGGGTGGACTTCAGAGACTGGAACAGCAGGCATTGGGGGGACTGATTAATAAAAAAAAAAAAATGTTTTGACCTGCATTTGATGTACATTCCAAACAAATGTGTCTGATTTTGAATGAGGTGGAGTTTGTGACATCACCACCCTTCCTCTCCAACTTGTCGATTCAGAGAACACCTTGTATTCATTGAGAAAAATGCAAGGCATTCTATGAATGGCAGAGGTGTTGAGCAAACGACCCTCTGTGGTCAGTGTGAAGAGGGGAAACCACTCACACAGAACCTGAATAATCAGATCTTATACGGTTTGTAACATTTACAGCATTCCAAGCAGCCCTCCAGATATTAAATATGCATACTTACATCTAGACATGCTGGCCCATTGTAAATATGTAAAAATAGAATTTCCGCACTGACTCCTGGGAATAATGACACAGAGCTCCCAGGAGACAGTCGGCGCCGGATATTACGACCATACCCGACCATAACCGCGGGGGTCATAGACAGGAAACGAACAAGAAAGCACAGATATACAGGTACACCCTCTTAAAAAAATAAATACATTTCTCCCATTTAACAATGGAAGCAATGCAACGCTTTAAGGCATAATGTTTTCTTATCAATGATAGAAGTGTTTTAGTATTATATGGTCTGTGGGTGACAAATCCGCTACACAAAGGGACAAACTTCCTGGAGCAATGGTGGACTTCATTATAAGCTTCTTTATAGTCATATGATGCAAATCCATATGTTGGGCCTCTCACCTCATCTGGCACAAATCTTTTATTTTTTTTTTAAGAGTAAAAATATGTATAATTTTATATATTATATACATTTTACCACCCACAAGTACAACAAATGTTCCTTTCTCCCAAAGCTCTTGTGGTGTTTGTTATTTTAATCTAAAAAAAAAAAAAAAAAAGAATGTTATACATACCTGCTCTGTGCAATGGTTTTGCACAGAGCAGCCATGATCCTCTTCTTCTGGGGTGCCCCGTCGGCACTCCAGGCCCCTTCCCTTCGACGGGTGCCCCCATAGAAACCTGCTTTCCCTGGGGACACCCATGCCTGCTTGTTCCCATGTCCTGCTGCTGCGTCCATTGACAGACAGCGGGACTCGGCCCCGCCCCCAACTCCTGTGTCATAGCTTTTGGCTCCCGCTGCTATAAATAAGTCCAATGAGGAGAGAGACGGCAGCTGGGGCCGCTGCACTTGTGCACACAACGCTGGATCAGATCCACTTGGAGGGGGATTTTGCATCACAGAAGGTTTTTCACCTTAATGCATAGAAAGCATCAAAGTGGAAAACCTTAAGGATTTAGAACCACTTTAAGATGACCTCTGTCGTAGTTACCCAGTGTTCGTCACATAAAAAAGGATGAGGTGATTTTTATAGACTCGGTTTATAGGATTTCTTTATTGTCTTAATGCAGTATTCTAGTAACCCATTTGCGTCATGCTGGAAAAAAAAAAAAAACGTGTTTTGCCTTGCTATGCTCTGAAGTTCAGTGAACTCTAGGTCAACATCTTATTGAAGTTCACAGGTGACTTGTCCTTCCTCAATGGCTGAGCCAAGACAAAGGTGCATGTCGGTGGAATGTGTATGAACTTGCGTTCATCGGCAAGAGATTTTCCTGAAACTGAGGGCTATCTACAGTAATAATAAGATTCAAGGTTATGCATAATGCGACCCAATTGCATCTTGCTGAGAACATTTTTGTTGCCTTGCTATGCTCTGAAGTTCAGTGAACTCTAGGTCAGTTCATTGAAGTTCACAGGTGACTTTTCCTTTCTCAATGGCTGAGCCAAGACAAAGGTGCATGTCGGTGGAATGTGTATGAACTTTTGTTCATCGGCAAGATATTTTCCTGAAACTGAGGGCAATCTACAGTAATAAGATTCAAGGTTATGCATAATGCGACCCAATTGCATCTTGCTGAAAAAAATTTTGTTGCCTTGCTATGCCCTGAAGTTCAGTGAACTCTAGGTCAGCATCTTATTGAAGTTCACAGGTGACTTGCCCTTAATGGCTGAGCCAAGACAAAGGTGCATATCGGTGGAATGTGTATGAACTTGCGTTCAACGGCAAGAGATTTTCCTGAAACTGAAGGCTATCTACAGTAATAATATAATAAGGTTATGCATAATGCGACCAAAGACCGGAGTGGTGAAGAGAAGAGCGGCAGGGACTGGTCGTGTAGAGGAAGCCTATGTATTACAGCTTATTACTCTACTCCTAGATTTAACCCTTGCAGTGCAGCGAGGCCCAACTGCAAGGGTATTTTTTCTCCAGGAGTGAAGCTTTTAAACTGTAACTCCACTTTTGTTGAGAAAAAAAAAAAAACCTCCCAGGGTGATCCATTTACATTGCAAGGATTTAAAACAAACTTTAGTTGCAGATTCCTACCTTTTTGTTATTCTGAAGGAATAGCTGTTTGTGTCCATGTTCAGAGTGAATCTGTATGGGAGTAATGACATTTTCAGGGGGCGTTCTGTACACCAACTGTATACAAAACAATTATTTTTTTCCCCCTATGAAAGTGGGAGTAAGGCTCCATTCACACTTGTACGACTCCAAAGTTCTGCCAACTTTGGAGTGCAACTTTGATGCAAATCTGACACAATTTTGGATGGGTGCAACTTAGATACGACTTTGTCTTTGACTAGTGATAATAGAAAACTGTTTCACCGTATAACATTCAGGTATGACTTTCATGCATCTTTTGAGGGTTACCATTGAGGTCTGTCGCCGGACCAAAGTAGTGCATGAACTACTTTGAAGTCACTGCAACTTTAGGTTGCACATATATGAATGGTAATCATTGGAAAACATAGAGAACAACTTGCCAAGCGACTTTGTTGTCCAAAGTTGCAAAACAAATCGCACAAGTGTGAATGGAGCCTTACCCTTTAACATGAACTTGTACTGAAACCATGAAAAGTATTACTAGGTACATAAACTACATAATACCATCTTATCATTTATATACTTTTTGTGGCCTGTGAGTGATAAATCAAGCACACCTTTTTTTATGCTGACCTTCATTTTTATTGAGCAGTTCCCTAAGCCAAAGCCACTTCTTGTGGTCATATAAGCATATTATGATATTGTGTGGGGTTTCACTAAAGTGTAGTGTTTTCTATCAAGCTCAGATAAGCCAGGGAAGTACATTTTCAGGGTTTTTGGCCCACTTTTATTTAAAATAAAAGTAAAAAAAAAACATCTCCCCAGGGTTACCCTTGCAGGGCTGTTCCACATCAGAACATAAATCTTTCAGCCTCCTGACTATCCAGACTTTGTAGTCCTTGAGCCGGTCTCTGCACAGACTTGGCACTTTACTTTATCTCCATCACCTCTCCTTGAGACCAGGGTACACATTCTCCCAGTGTTTTCCACATACATAGGCTGCTCCTGCAGCTGCTTGTCGGAAGGCGAAAGGAGCCCCGAATCACAGCCAGCTCCTCATTTAAAAGGCTGTATACACCTGCATATTCAGGATGCTTGTCCCCTGTAAGCTATAGACACAGGGTTAAGCAGCCCATAGATGGATCAAAATTTGGCCATGTACAGCACGGGGCTGGCCGAAGTTTGACCCATGTATGGGCACTGTGGTTGTACAGTCGATCTACCAATGGACTTCTGTACAAGCACCATGCTGGTAAATTTCTGATTGATCAGTGCTGCAGGCTATAGACTGCAGAGGTGGTCTGTGCATTCTTGCAGCAGAGAATTCTCAGAAAAAAAATTGCCATGCAGTAGGATTCCCTTTTCCTCCTTGAATGTATGGATGGAGGAATCGGGTCAGTTTGAATGAAAAGCTAACACCAAATATGACCAGCATTTGAGGCTTCATCCCTCCAAAGACTCTTCAAAGCTTTCAAACGCCAGCACCTAATTTGGGAGTTGGCAATCACAGAAAAAACAGCAAAATCAGTTATCTCTTGTCGGAATAGATATTCTGGAGCCCCTTGATCAGCATTAGTGAGAACCCAGCATGGCGTATACAGGCATACCCCACTTTTATGTACACAATGGGGTTTATTTACAAAAGCTGGAAAGTGCAAAATCAGGCTCACTTCTGCATAGAAACCAATGAGCTTCTAACCTCGGCTTGTTCAATTAAGCTTTGATAATAAAACCTGGAAGCTCATTGGTTTCTATGCAGAAGTGAGCCTGATTTTGCACTTTCCAGCTTTAGTAAATAAACCCCATTGTGTACTTAAAAGTGGGGTATGCCTGTACTCCCTTTGTTAAAGTGGCAGGGCATAGCATTGTCACATTAGGTATACCTTTTACTAAACTGACCTATCCCAGACTGTTAAACTGTCATTGACAGAAGAACCCCCCTGCCTACCAGCCAGTGTTGCCAACCGTCAGTATTTTTACTGGCAGCCAGTAAAAAACAGGCAATTTTCTCCTGTCAGTAAATGCCAGTAAAAGCAAAAAGTTGCCAGTAAAAAATATGGTTGTGATGTTCGGCTCGGTCCAGAGCCGGCCGTGACCATCCGAGTCCCTGCTACAGTGTTTTCGGCAGCTCTGGTGGAGGTGGTGTCCGAGCGTGTCGTGTGATGTCATGGTACAAGGGAGCCAAGCAGAGAGGCCAGAGCCTCGTGTGCGGGTCTGCAGGACAGGTCGGGAGTGGGACTATCAGTGCTGTTTAGACTGGAGTGGACTGAAGGGACCAACTTCATGTGTTTGTGCCTTCCTATTCTAATTTCTAATTTCTCCTGTCCCTGAGCTACTTACTTACTATATCGAAAATAAAATAAGAAATATGCCCTAATATCTACCTTAAATCACATTGGTAATTGTATATTGTACTTGTTTGTAACCTAAATACAAAGATTTGCACTTAAAACTGTAATATTGTAACTATGTCAGTAAAAACGTGGCTGTGCCAGGACATTTTGGGTCTCGTGTCAGTAAATTTCAATCTGGTAGGTTGGCAACACTGCTACCAGCAGTCACAAAGGATTCAGTAACAATACACATTAGACAGGTTGGGGGCAATTTACTTGGTATATATAGATAGATTATCTATCTATCTATCTATCTATCTATCTATCTATCTATCTATCTATCTATCTATCTATTTTAACCTGGGCCTCAGCAAACCTATCTTTCTTTCTTCTTGGAGGTTTTTAATGCTTTTTTTTAGAATTGCATGGTGGGATGGAGCAATAAAACAAAACCATTGTGGGAGATTTACTAAAACTGGTGCAGCTGTGCATAGTAGCCAATCGGCTTCTAACTTCAGCCCGCTCAGTTGAGCTTTGACAAAAAATCTGGAAGCTAATTGGTTTTTATGCAGTTTGCACTCTCCAGTTTTAGTAAATCGGCCCCCATTGTGTCACGCTGTAATGCAGGAGGAAGCACCTGTCAAAGAAACAAGCAAATATGGCTTCCTCCATTTTTTTTTCAAGTATTGTACATAGATTTTACATAGAAACAGGATTTTTAAAATGTCTTTGCATATTTTACATGTAGAAAAAGTGGTGTGATAGGGGCGCTATCTACATAGGTGATTATATACCTATGTGTGGCTATACTATTAGTGCTAATAAAAGTCACTAGATTAACCCTCTACTAGTGGCTTTTATTAGCACTAATAGTATAGCCACACATAGGGGCGCTATCTACATAGGTGACTATATACCTATGTGTGGCTATACTATTAGTGCTAATAAAAGCCACTAGTAGAGGGTTAATATAGTGACTTTTATTAGCACTAATAGTATAGCCACACATAGGGGCGCTATCTACATAGGTGACTATATACCTATGTGTGGCTATACTATTAGTGCTAATAAAAGCCACTAGTAGAGGGTTAATATAGTGACTTTTATTAGCACTAATAGTATAGCCACACATAGGTATATAGTCACCTATGTAGATAGCGCCCCTATCACACCACTTTTTCAACTACTAAATCTCACGATTTTCAAGGGAGCAGCTTGATAGTAATTCATTGTTTCACTTTCAGTAGTATTTTTAATTTTTTTTTATTTTTTACCTATCACGTGGCGCAGAGTTATACAGACCAGTACTAGAGCTGTTTGTTTCATATTTTACATGTAGGTCAAAAAATATAAATTGGTAAGACCAAACATTCCTTTTAATATAAGACCTATATTGCAGTATTATCTTAGGAGCCTCTCTAGATGATATAGTGCCCCGTAGAACAGAGAAGTGTCCAGGGCTGGGTTCACACATATATGCAGCTGCGGTTTCAGTGCAGCAGTTCAGGTGCAAATTTTTATTTTAAATTGCACCTGAACCGGACCCAAAAATGCATGGGACCCCTTTTTTAAAACCACACCTCGGCCGCCCCGCACAAGTGTGAACCAGCTGCGCTGAAAGCTGTTCTCGGTCACGTTATGCCAATTGGATGCGATTAAAAATGCATCCAATTTGCATATGTGAACCCAGGCTAATAAAGAAAACCGTATCTCTTACTCTATCTTACTCATATCGGCATTCATTCTGGATAGGGCTTTGACCTGATCTTTAGTCCTGAACATAAAGATGAAAACTATCTGATCTACGTTACTTCACACAACAGCCCAGGTTAGTATACTGATATATCAGTTTATTACCTCACATACTTCATGTCATTACCCCTTTTACTGATTTTAAATGACACTGATGCAATAGAAGGAAGAAAAATATTACATAATTTATAATCCGTGTACCCCATAATCCTTTTTTCTTTAAATTGTTTCTTACCGTGTTTATTTTATAACATCCTCCGTGGGCTCTGGAAACTCTCCTTTCCCCCTCATTTCCATTTGTTTGGAACAAGCAATCCAGTCATGTGCACTGCTCCATGCACACTATACATCCCATAGTCCACAGGAGCCTTATGCATGTCCAGACCCATCAACAGGGAGTAGCTACCTTTCTACGCATGGTGGGACCATGGAGGACGTACGTTCCCACCCTCTAACAGGACGTCAGATCACCGTAGCAGAAAAAAAAAGAAAAGGAATTTGGTAATTTTGGACGAGGGCCAAGAGTAATTGAAGGCCATTTTTAATTTAAGAATGCATATTTGAATAGTTTTGTTTGTTTTTATAGCAGATTTCTCTGTCGCTTTAAGCATGAGCTCATTCCCAGTGTTCCTAGTCTAGTACAATCCAGGTTGCACTACTTTAGTAAGTCGTTCTTATAGTAGGTATTCACTGGTGGCCATTGTTCCTGAATTGATCTGAGACCATTACACATGTAGTGTTAGTCTGTGTACATCATCAGTTTATGTACTATACGTTTAAAGCCCTTGGACTTTCTACCTCCTTTCCTAGTATTTCAAGTAAATTGTTCTGCCAGTTCACTGAACTCTCACACCGCCCTGGAGAACTATGACCCTCTTATCTTTTATATACCATCTTTTGTGTTTTGTTTTTTTTTCTTTGAATGTTGGTGATCCTACTTCCAGTGGTTGCAGGTCACTGACTTCGGGGTGATGACGGTAAATATGAAACATAATAATGTGTCCATGAAACACATGTCCTATGTAAAGGGTTATACATTCATTAACTTAAAGTACTTAAGTACTTTTCCAATACGCAATCTTTTTTTTTTTTTTTTGCTCAATATTATAGCCATCAGAAAAGCCCAGAGATAGTTAAGTATACTTTAAAGAAGTTTACAGAGCAGATTTCTCTACAGACTTCATATTAATATAATATTAAGATAAAAATGCTTTGCTATAAATATGCAAAACCCATCTGAAGAATAGTGGATACCACAAATATGTTTATCTTTTATTCTACTTTTTCCAGGGCCATTTGCAGAAGTCCACCAATGTGGTGTATCAAACTCACCACGTGAGTAGAAACAAGAGAGGCCAAGTTGTTGGCGCCAGAGCGGGTTTTCGAGGCTGTACCGTTTGGTTGACAGGTAAGGTGGCTTTCTGTGTTCTACCGTTAAGACCTCATGCACACTGGATTTTTTTGAAGCTGCTTCTAGGGGCATCTAGCGTTTTTTTTAAAAAGTATTCCTTTCTCTAAATGCACCTCCATGTTAGCCTATGTGTCCATGCACACATAGGCTTTTAGCAGAATTTAGTGGCATGGGGTTTTTAGAGGCAGGAAAAAAAAACCCACTGCCAGTGCTTCCAGGAGCAGCAAAGTTTTGGCAGAAAAAAATGCTTGATGCTGCTAAATGCGTCTAAACTCGCCTGAACGCTAGGCGCGTTTAGCGCTTGAGCGTTAATTAATTTCAATGACCATTAAATTAATTAACGCCCAAGCTCTTGAAGCCTGTAAATATGCCTGAACACTTGTAAAAGCGTTAGACAATTTTACAAGCGTCAGGCTTTTTTTTTCTTCTGCCAGACACTGCTGCCAGGAGGAAAGGCTTTTAGGAGACTTTGCAAAATGTCCCGTGTGCATGAGGCCTAAATACAAGAAATTGTATCACGTTTCATCATGATATAATGAAATCCACATGTGTACAGATTTTATTTAGTTTATTACTTAATATATTAAGTTAAGGTGCCTTGTTGCCCAGCTTTGGCTTGATTGGAAAATGACTGCTACACCCTGTTTAGCATATTAAAATTAGAGAAGTGTTGGAAGCGCATGCACCAGCCTACCATATCATGCAGTCTGTGGAGTTTCTGTTTCTGTTCAGGCATTGGAAAGGGACAGGGCAGATGTGGCTTCACAGGGAGCAGACAGTCCTGACGCTTCCTTCTCATGGAAGCGGAAAGGGTCAGGCAAAGCCTTCCACCTTGTCTGATCACATCATCCTTTATGTTGCAGTCATAGGACCTAAAAGCACCTACAAAAATTAGACTCTTGCACATTGTACTGATGTTTGAGCAGAAAAAAATGCAAGGATGGGCTATATATCACTTGCGCTTATTTGCGAGTATGCACACACAAGTATAAACATTCTTCTAGCTTTATTTCAATAACGAAGAAAGTGTGGCATATTTGTGACTATACATGCAAAAGTACTGACCAGTAACTCCGATTTCTGAATTATTTTATTTTTCATTTTTTAACTAATCAATATGCAGCACTTATTTTACAAGTCCATGTGTACATGAACATTGAAAACAATGGGCTGCGATTACATCTGTAAAAAAAAGATAAAAAATCGCCTGTAAGCCTAAAAACCAAACATTGTCAGGCAGCAGTGTGAAAAAGGCCTATTTCTATAATGATAAGATTATATGGGCACCGTGATATTTTCCATGCCATTCCTTATTGCACACTGTGGACTAGGCTGGTAACAGAACTGTGGCTGGCCGTCCATAGAGGGCGCACGGGCGCCACCACCCCCCCCTCCATGCATCCGGCCCCCTGATCTACATATCTGGCGCCGGACTTTGGATTCCAATGGGGGGGGGGGGGGTGCTTTAAAAAAAAAAAAAAAAAAACCTGTAATAGAATGTGGTACTAAACAAAGGACAGTATCTAACTACAATGCTGCAATCATATGTCTCTGGCCAGCTTTAGCCATCAAATGGTACCTTGCGTACCCAATCCATACATACTATAGAAAGCTGAACAGTCCCTTGTCGTAAATGGTGAATTCCTGGTTAATGTTCATTGTTGGAAAAGTTTGTACCACCTATATTGGCTATTTTTTTGTATTGGAGCAACGGGGCCTTCTGTTGACCCACTTCTTGAAGTATCTATTCATGGTTCTAGTTTTTTTATTTTTTCCCTTTTGTCTTCTACATCAAACACTTGTGACAATATGATATTTGTAATCACAAAAACAGCATTTTTGAGAAGAAAGACTGTAACACTATGTTTTAAAAAATCTGCGGCATGCTGGGACATTTCTACAGTATGAAACCAGAATAACTTTTCTGCAAAGCAATTGCTATTGCAGGTAGGGGACGTTGGCCGATGATTCCCAGGATAATATATGGCCTTTGATCTTTAGTTTTGGCCTCTGTGCTTGGTGTTTTGTCCAATGTGGTTGATATGATTTGTTTGTTTGTAGGTTTGTCAGGAGCTGGCAAGACAACGCTGGGCTTTGCCCTTGAAGAATACCTAGTGAGCCATGCCATTCCCTGCTATTCTCTTGATGGTGACAACATTCGTCATGGACTGAACAAAAACCTGGGCTTCTCCTCTGAAGACCGAGAAGAGAATATCCGCCGTATTGCTGAGGTTGCAAAACTCTTTGCCGATGCGGGTCTGGTGTGCATTACCAGCTTCATTTCTCCGTATGCTAAGGTATTACTTTACATGGGGTCTGCTTAACCCAAATGTACATTTGCTCCATGCAGTGCCGATCCTGACCTCCCTGGGGCCCTAAGCAAAATTCTGCTGAGGGGCCCTCTACCTGACCCGTGATGCCGTGAGCTATGTAAACCATTTGCCATTGCCACACAGTCACACCTGACACTTCAGCGCTCCCAATACAATCCTCCCTCCTTTAAACAAAACAGTCAAAGAATAAGTACAACAATATAGAACAGACATTATATATTTATCTTTACATATCTGAGTGTGGATCCCCCACTTACATCAGGGTCCCCAGAGAGCCCCCCCTTACACCAGGATCCCCAGAGAGCCCCCCCTTACACCAGGGTCCCCAGAGAGCCCCCCCTTACACCAGGGTCCCCAGAGAGCCCCCCCTTACACCAGGGTCCCCAGAGAGCCCCCCCTTACACCAGGGTCCCCAGAAAGCCTCCCCTTACACCAGGGTCCCCAGAAAGCCTCCCCTTACACCAGGGTCCCCAGAGAGCCTCCCCTTACACCAGGGTCCCCAGAGAGCCTCCCCTTACATTAGGGTCCCCAGAGAGCACCCCCCTTACATCAGGGTCCCCAGAGAGCACCCCCTTACATTAGGGTCCCCAGAGAGCACCCCCCTTACATCAGGGTCCCCAGAGAGCATCCCTATAAAGCCCCTCCTTACATCGGGGTCCCCAGAGAGCCCCCCATACATCAGTGTCGTCAGAGAGCCTCCCTACTTACATCAGGGTCTGCAGCATTGCCCTTTACATCAGAGTTCCCCCTTGCACTGTAAGGTGGAATCCTGCATACTATGATGTAAAGGGGAACTCTGGGAATGTGGGGAGGACTCTGGTGACCAGAGAAAGAAAACACTAAGATAAGGGGGTTTACTGATAAGGGGGAAACCTTATATCCGTGCCCCCTTACAATATTGTATTGACCCCCCCTAGACTGGCCTGGCGGTGCTGT
>CM053036.1:103987195-104002166 GCA_028564925.1 Lithobates sylvaticus
TCATTATTTACTTTTTAAATATCCCCAAAAAATGTATAAAAATTTTTTTTTTTCCCTCAGTTTAGGCCGACAAGTATTCTACATATTTTTGGTAAAAAAATCGCAATAAGCCGATATTGATTGGTTTGCGCAAAAGTTATAGCGTCTACAAAATAGGGGATAGTTTTTATGGCATTTTTATTTAATTTTTTTTTTTTTTTACTAGTAATGGCGGCAATCAGCAATTTTTTTTGTCAAACCAGTTAAGAGGGCTCTCGTAAGGAACCATTGATTCTTACACTTCATGCGACATGTGCTCCCAAAATCAGAGCGTATTTCGCACCAGTGTGAACCAGGCCTTATTCAATATACGAAATTTACTCCTACTTTTTATTTGTATTAGGCCTCATGCCCCTGGGAAGGAAAAAAACGCATTAAAAACTCCCCTAAAGCTGCATTTTACAAACGTGCTTAAGTTAAGCATCTGATCGTTCATTACACTGACCAGAATAATAATTTATTTTGCCTATTGAAATGATGGAACGTTCAGTCGCTAAATGTGCCTAGCTGTTGGACACGTTTACATGTGCTGTGTTTGTTTTTTTTTGCGGCTAAATGATCCTCTCCTGAGCGCACTTTTTTTTTTTTTTTGTTTTTTGCTTTTCTGCCTATAAACGCTCCAGCCTCTAAATACCTGTGAAAGCCTATGTGTGCATAGACATATAGACTAACCTAGAGGTGCATTTGGAGGCAGAAAAAAGTCAAATTAAAAGTAGCGTTTTTGACACGCAATATGCATATGAGGCCTTAGACTCACAATGATCTCTAGTGGTGACTTTGGCCTATTTGGCTTGTACATTGACAGTAATAAGGCTACTTTTACACTGAGGCACTTTACAGGCACTATAGCGCTAAAAATAGTGCCTGTAAAGCACCTCTCCTGTCACTTCAGTGTGAAAGCCCGAGGACTTTCACACTAGAGCGGTGCGCTGGTAGGACGCTAAAAAAAAGTCCTGCAAGCAGCAACTTCGAAAATTAATGGGCAGCGCCGCTGCAGTGGGGGTTAAAAGCGCCCCGCTAGCAGCCGAAAAGCACCGCTAAAAATAGCAGAGCTTTACCACCGATGCCTCGGTGTGAAAGTGCCCTAAAATTAGTACCGTATTTATCGGCGTATAACACGCACCTTTTCCCCCTTAAAATCAGGGGAAAATCGTGGGTGCGTGTTATACGCCGATCCCCCGCCGATCGCTCCGCTCACAGCTAGCGCAGATCGCCGCCGAGCTACACATAGCGAGTGTACTCGGCTCTTTTCGGCTCTTCTCTGCTCCGCTCACAGTCACGTGAGCGGAGGCGAGAAGAGCCGAGTACATGTGTATCTCGGCGGCGTTCGCTCCGCTCCGGTATCCTGTCGGTGCCAATTTTAAATGGCGATGGACACTGGGGACATGGCTGCAATGGGGGCGTGGCTGCAATGGGGATATGGCTGCACTGGGACAAGGCTGCACTGGCAAGGCTGCAATGGACACTTATATGCAATTTATTTATTTTTTTTCCTTAAACTTCCATCCTAAACTTGGGATGCGTGTTATACGCCGATAAATACGATAATCATTGAACGAATGAATAGATTCTGATATCTGAGAGAATTAATAAAAAATGTAATAAAATATATTCCAAAAACCTATGTGGTTGCTTTAACCACTAACTTTAAGCCTATTCTGGCACTCCTCTCCTACATGTAAAAATCCTTTTTTTTTTAGAATATTACTCAGAACCGCCAAACATTGTTGTTTTTTTTATTTTTTTTAAGCAGAGACCCTAGGGAATAAAATGGTGGCCGTTGCAAGTTTAATGTCGCACATTTTATGTTGCGTCACGCTGTATTAACGCAGCAATTTTTCAAACGCTTTTTTTTTGGAAGAAAAACTGTTCTATGAATTAAAGACAAACAAAATCATAAAGTTATCCTTTTTTTTTTTTTGTATAATGTGAAGGATGATGTTACACGAGTAAATAGATACCTAACCTGTCACCCTTTAAAATTGCGCACACTCGCGGAATGGCGCCAAACTTTGGCATTTAAAAAATCTCCATAGGCAAAGTTTTAACATTTTTTACAGGTTATCTGTTTAGAGTTAGAGGAAGTCTTGGGCTAGAATTGTTGCTCTTGCTCTAACGTACATTGCGATACCTCACCTCACATGCGTGGTTTGAACGCTGTTTACATATGCATTCGCTTCTGTGTGCGAGCATGCGGGGACAGAGGCGCTTTAAAAAAATATTTTTTTTTTTTTTTGAATTTTATTTTTTTTTTTTTTTTTTTTTTGGGATCACTTTTATTCCTATTACAAAGAATGTAAACATTCCCTTGTAATAGGAATAGTGCATGACAGGTCCTCTTTATGACCCCACATCTCTCCTCTAGGCAGGAAATTCCTTCTCCGTCTCGCAGATCGCACAGACGAGCCAGTAGAAACAACGGAGAGCGGTGGGAATGGGGGTGAGATGTCCCCTCCCGCTGCCTGTAAAAACCATCAAGCGGCTGAACAACCGATATGATTGTTTACGGTGCAGGGAATTGCCGGCAGAAAAGAATATCTGAATGATGCCTTTAGCTGCAGGCGTCATTCAGATATCACCACTCAAAACCCAGGAGATCATATGGCAGCAAGTGGTTAATAAAACTTTGACTAGGACATATGGCCCAGTTTTGTACAGTTGGTGGTCAGGTGACCACTCGTCTGTCTCCCCTTCCCCCGCCATATTTGGCACCTTTTTAAAGGGAAGGAGGAGGGAGTGGGTACCTGGTTCTGAAAGGTACCTGCTCCCATTTCTGGCTCTCATTGCTGCGGCAAAGTAAGCCAGAAGTTTGGGCCCCCTCCTGTTTCCCACATGTGCAGTAGGACGCCGGCTGTGAAGCCGCAAGACAGGTAAGTGCCCTAATGGTAAAAGTCAGCAGCTACAGTGTTTGTAGCTGAGTTTTAATTCTTGGGGGGTGGGGGGCCGGAAATCCTCTTTAACCTAGAGAAGCATCAAAGATGCCCATGAAGAGCGGTTATACATAGAAAATTGTGTACATGTACAAGGTAAAGCAACCTAAAAAAGCGAGAGCAGGAAAAGGCCAAGTAGTCCATCGAGTCTGCATTTATTTATTTTATTTTTTTCCATTAACTTTATTGTCTAAGTATAGATCTATGTTTGAAGCCATTTACTGTTGACTGCCCCACTACTTCTGCTGGAAGTTTATTTCAAGCATCCACTACCCTTTCGATAAAATACTTTCCAAGATTAGCTTTGAACTTTCCTCCGGTTAGTTTGAGGTTATGTCCCTGTAGTCTTGCTTTTGGTTTAAAAAATATTGGATATTGAATATTGCCTTCCTGAACCATAGTCGCCCCCTTGATGTATTTAAAGGTTTCAATCATGTCTCCCCTTTCCCTTCTTTCCTCCAGACTGTACATGTTAAGTTCCTGAAGTTGCTCTCCGATATGTTTTATCCCCCAAACCTTTCACCATTTTTGTTACCCGTCTCTGCTGCTTTTTTTTTATCAATATCTTTCTGTAATTGAGGTCTCCAGAACTGTACACGATATTCTAAATGAGGTCTTACTAAAGATCTAATTTTATTTGCTTTTCCCACTGCCTGGTCACACTGTTTGCTCATTTTGCAATCTTCTGAAATAAGTACCCCCAAAAATGTTTCTTCTGTAATGCTGGCCAACACTGTACCCCCAATGTTGTACTCTCAAGGGATTCTTTTTCCCTAGGTGCATTATTATACATTTAGAAAAAACTTTCACTTTATTCTAAGGAATACATTTTTTCCTTTGGAATAATATGGTCCTAACATCTCATGTAGCATTTTTACACACTTCTCTTTAGGCTCAACAATTTTTATATTGTCTTCCTTTCCTCTCCCCTTTCTCTTGCTGGCTGAAAACGGGTGTATTCCCCAACCACTTGAATGATTGGTATCAATTAAATATGTAAAGTTTCTGTGACACTAACCTGATAGGCCAATTATGTAGAGGTGGAGCGTGTGTGTGTGTATATATAATGTGTATGAGATAGATAGATGGAGATCGATCTTGCCATATCTGTTTAAAACTAGCTATGACTAAGGCCATTGCCGAAACGCATCAGTTTTGTTTTATTGTCACTCTGATGTACCAATAAATGACACTTCAAGGATTACAGTCTTGCTGGCTCTTCTTACTATTCCTCTCCAAATGTAGCATTTATGGTTGTGGCCAAAAAGCATTTCTCCTATCACCTTCTAGACAACACACCTGAGAGATGAGAGCTCCTCCCTACAGGAAACACAATCAATTGACAGCTTGTTATAAGTCGCCACCCTTCCCCTTGACCCCCAGTATTGATTGTGTTTCTCCCGAACACAGCAGCATGTTTGTTTTGTTTAAAGACCAAATGACAGGGGAAGGTCGGATGGTCCCCTGTTGAGACAGGTTCTAGGGAGGGCTGAACTAACCTGCAGGCTTGTCCTTCTCACAGGTCGTCTTCAAGGCTGCACCGCTCTGGCCAAAGGGTGTGTGCGCCATTGCTGTATGCACATAAAACCCCGCCGCCAGCCACTCTCCATTTCCGGGAATCCTCTTGCAGGAAGGGGACAGTACTACACCCGAGGCTGGAATTTTTCCAGCTGATGGCCTGGTTAGTGAGCGCCAGATCCCAAAACGTAAAGGCTGCTCAGAAAGTGTGATAAGTACCCTCCTTCTGAGCAGAAAATCAGTGACTAAAAAGATTTACTCAAATTTGAAAGACTTTCTGTTCCTGGGGAAAAGAAAAACAGATGACCTCTATCACTGTTCCAGTTATCCTGGGGTTTCTCCAGGATGGAGTAGACAAGGGCCTATCTTTATGCAAGATTGGCAAAAGAAGACCTCATTAAACGTTTCTTGGTGGCCAGAGAAAGTTTCCCCGGTCTCCAAAGGCAGTTTCCCACCATGAGACTTGACAAGGGTGTTAGAGGCGTTATCTAAACGCCCATTTGAACCTACAGAGGAGGTTCCCTTTAAGTTTCTAACCTAAAAAATATAATTTCTGTTAGAAATTACCACAGCCAGGAGGGTTGGGGACCTGCAAGGGCTGTCTATGAAGGAACCCTTCTTGATACAGCCAGATACTCGCCCTCATGCCAGACCCTTGGTATCCACCAAAAGTAGCATCCTTATTTCATATGGAAGATCTAACATTGCCATCTTGTTGTGATGAACCAAAAAACGAGCAAGAAAAGAAAAATGTCATTGGATGTAAGAAGGTGTCTCCTTAGCCATTTACAAAGAACAAAAGAGTTTAGGAGATCCAATCACTTACTAGTTTTATACGCTGGGCCATGGAAGGGACTACAGGCTTCTATAAAGCCTCAGTCTCCAGATGGATCATGGGAGCTATCTCCCTGGCTTATGAGAGTTCTGGAGTCCCAGCAAAGATTAAGGCCCATTCAACCAGGTCACTAGCAACTTCCTGGGCTGAAAAAGCAGGCGCCTCCTGGGAACAAATCCGTAGAGCAGCCTCCTGGTCCACACAGGATATGTTCCTGAAGAACTACTGTGTGCAAGTGTTGTCACAGCAAGACTTGGCCTTCGGCCAAAAGATCCTACAAGCTGTGTTCCCACCCTGAAGCTAGGCCTGTGTTTTACTTGATTATCCTCTCAGGTGTGCTGTCCTGGAAGGTGATGGGAGAAAACCTACGTTAGACTTACCTGTAACAGTATTTCTACGAACCTTCCAGAATGGCAGGCCTACTTCCCGCCCTATGTGGAGGGAAAAATTAGCTGAACACTAGGTGGTGAGTACCTAATGTGGAGTGATTCTCCTTGTGAACTGGTTCAGGATTACTTTTATTTCAAACTGGGGATCAAGGGGAAGGGTGGGGAATTATATCAAGCTGTCAATTGATTGTGTTTTCTGTAGGGAGGAGCACTCCTCTCTCAGGTGTGCCGTCCTGGAAGGTTCGTAGAAATACTGTTACCGGAAAGTCTAACATAGGTTTTTGGTCTCCTCACTCCAAATGACTTTTTGCCAGAAGGTTTGAGGCTTGACTATGTGCTGTTTGGCACATTGTAAGTGAGATACTTTGCAGCATTTGCTTAGTAATAGCTTTCTTCTGGCGACTTGACCATGCAGCCCATCTTTCTTCAAGTGCCTCCTTATTGTGCATCTTAAAACAGCCACACCACATGTTTTTCAGAGAGTCCTGTATTTCACCTGAAGTTATTTGTGGGTTTTTCTTTGGATCCCGAACAATTTTCCTAGTTGTGTTTCCCAGTTGTGGCTGAAATTTTAGTAAGCCTACCTGCCCAACACATCACATCACCCAAAGAACCCCATTCTCACAGTGAAACATGGTGGTGGCAGCATCATGCTGTGGGGATGTTTTTCAGCAGTCTGGACTGGAAAACTGGTCAGAGTTGAGGGAAAGATAGATGGTGCTAAATACAGGGATAGAATTACACTGATGGGCATTGACAGGCGGCACTGATGGGTGACACTGGGCACTGAAAGGATGAAAAGACGAGTACTTATGGGTGGCACTGATAGGCACTGATGGGCACTGATTCGTGGCACTGATGGGCATCCCTGGTGGCACTGGTAGGCATTGTCAGTGGGCGATGATTGGCAGCTGCCTGGGTATTGATTGGCAGCTGCCTGGGCACAGATGTGCATTTCCCTGGGGGTCTAGGGGGGGCATACCTGGTGGTCCAGTGTGGTGGCGTCCCTGGTGGTCCTGGGCGGCATAATGGTGGTAAAGTGTCTCCGTCAGACTCTTTACCTAGATCGATGTTTTGCGGGGTGTCAGACTAACACACTGCAACGATCGCAGCTTAATATCCCGAGGACATCAGTCAGGTTATTGAAACCACTTTGCCGCCATCATTCTGCTATATGGCGGGCGGCAATTTGGTTAATAATGATAAATCTACGTTCTGAATCTTTTATAAGTATGCTGAATTTCAAAATGATAAGATTTGTGGGGGAAAATGGCAACTCCCCTAGCCTTAGTAGCATGCACTGTGTAGAACTCCTGCTCAAAAGCCTTCTAAATTATTTTGAGGAGGGTTAGAATGAGAAATGAGTTTCCTGCAATATGACTATTTGAGCTTCCAATTTATTGTACTGCAGGAAAGCTTTCCTAAGTTTGTGTGGGGGGCTTATATTTCTCAAGGACTCTAGCAGGGAAAAGCACCTACATTTTTGTTTAAAGAATCTGGTAATTTGATATCCCTCTAAGTAACTGTAATGGGCACCAGTTTATGATTCACCAGCTGGCCAACATCTAATTCAGCAGTGCCCAGTGTGGGCAGTATAACGGCACTTTTCTGATCAATAATATTGAATAAAACAGCTTGTATCTCGGGCAGGGTAGCACTCTTGTTTGTTCAATACTGTCATTCAACCTAAACATCATTTTAGTTTTATATCTTTTTATTTGATTCAGTCATAAGTGTCGTTTTTGCTGCAGTTTTCCATCGTATATTGCAAATCTTTTCATCCCAGACTTGTATAAATGTGGCAGTAAAAAAAAAAAACGTACATTAAAGCTGACTGCCTGTGTATTGCATTAAGATACAGCGGTGTAATTTTTATACGTTACACTTGGCAGCGTTGAATCGTGCAAGCGAGACCTGGGTGACAGCCAAAATAATTTCCCAAACAGTAACAGAAACGGCAGTACAAAAAGAGATAAATACTGCAGTCGGGCTGTGGATCCCCAGAGATATTTAACATTTGTTTAATTTAGGAGTTCCTTTTTTACACTGCCTGATCAGATTCTAAAAAAGAAAAGGTATGGGCCTTGTTTTGTACTGTCCTGAGAGATACTCAACTGTAGCGTCTTTGCCCAGAAATGCAGATCTTGGTGCACAATGTTAATGTAATGGCCAATGAATGATTTAGAGATCTTGTAATTAAAGGTGTAGTTTCACCTGACCAGACTGGCAGGGATGAAATGTCATCTCTCTCCTTTCCTGTTTAAGTTTCAGTGTTACCTGATGGTAATTTTACACAATCACAGCTGTAAAATCTGTTTTATTTAATATTATGGGTTTGATTTATTAAAGGCAAATATATGCTTTTACTTTGCAAAATAATTTTTCCTCATCTTAGTGAGCGTGGTGAAAGAATGCCCAAAATCGCATTAAAGGGGGAAAAAAATATTTTGCTAACATGTGATTAGTTGATTAAGGTTAGCAGAGCTTCACCTGATTCATTAGGCTAAGGGAAAATTTCTTGTAAAGTCAACAACCTATTTGCCTTTAGTAAATTTACCTCCGTATGCACATCCTTGAGGTGGATCTGTTTTTTAAGGTAGGATTCCCTTAAATAGATGGGGCAACCTTACCTATGAGCTTTAAAAACTTGGGTCCCATATGTTTTTAATTTCAGGTTCCATTAATTAATGCTGACACATTAGGACATGTGACCTACAGGAGGGCTGCATTGTGAGTTGAAGATATCGGCAACATCTTTAGTCAGTTTGAGTGAAGGCTTTAGTAAGGTCAGTGCCCTAATGCACTGCCACCAAGGCATTAAGCCATTTGGCCTTGTGTTGGAGCACCACAGTACCTGGTTTTTACATCGAACATCCGTGTGTGTTTGTTTGTTTGTTTTTCCTTTATGGTTTCTTGACCTCAGGGATTTTGCCAGGTAATATTTAACTTTCTCTCTTGGGTTGGAGGTCTGTAATGTAGAGGACTGAGGTGGGAAGTGCCAGAGGTCACTGTAGAGATGATCTAGTAAAGAGACAAAGGCTGCGGCATACATATGTGGGTGGCTCTTGGGGAAACTCCTGTCTTGACCATCCCTTGTATAAATCCGTTTTGAAAGGGTAAATTGATTTCATTTATTTTCTTATTCCTCTTTTATTTGTACCAGTGCAGTAAATACTGTGCTAGACAGGTCAGCTATCTAGATGGCTTTATGTTGCCACTTCTTTGCAATTTCTTCTGTGTATGGCCCACCATGAACGGCTTGCTCTTGTCTGTGTTGTAAAGATTGTGTATAAGACTTCTACGTTTTGTATGGAGAATTCCTGCTCCTGGTTTTTTCTTTCAATTCATTTTTTATTGATTTTTCACAAATGGGTTTGACATGCAACATTACAGAGTGAAGAAGGTCAATATGCTCATGTAAACAACTGTTATCCTCAAAGTGGTATAACAAGGCATTACGCAATCAAAACAGAAATGGACCAAGGGGTAGAGACCAGCTGTAATGAAAAAGTAATACTGGGGTAAGGTATGCCCCCTATTTTGGGAGGTGTAAGAAAGGGTATAGGATAGGACTGGAAACGGGAGGAAAAAAGTTTAGATTATAACCTCCCGTCCCAGTTTGAGATTCCCCCTCACCTAAATAGCGAGGACTGGTAGGGAGGAAATGAAGGTAGGAGAGGGGAAAGAAAAGGAAAAAATAAGCAGTGACTCTGCAGTCACTGAAGCACTGAGGGCGGCATATAGGATTCAATCCACGAAATGTAGCCATCTTATTTTGGCGGGCAGTCGTTTTTTTTTTTTTCGAGGACCATTGTTTGAAAGACTCTGTGCTTGATATCAGTGAAGGGAATTGTGAATAAGGTTTCTTGCACCTATCATTAGCAATTACCGTATGTATGTGTGTATGTATGTATATGTGTGTGTGTGTGTGTGTGTGTGTGTGTGTGTGTGTATATATGTGTGTGTATGTATATATATATATATATATATATATATATATATATATATATATATATATATATATATATATATATATATATAGCAGCATACCAATCATATTATACCGTGTTTCCCCGAAAATAAGCCCGGGTCTTGTATTAATTTTGGCAACAAAAGACACAGTAGGGCTTTTTTTTCGGGGTAGGTCTTAGCATGCCATGTGCTGTCTTCTTCCCCCCCCCTTCCTCCCTGCCTGCCAGGAATCCCCTGTGGAACTGTGTAAAGGTGCTTGTAAAATACTAGAATCCACTCAATTTGCAGTATTGTATCATGTAAACTCTGTATGTTTCTGTAATATAATTGTGCTGCAGACCTTCTTATAGCACCGCTGGGCGCTTCTGTGACCCGCGGAAGCTCTGCAGAGGGAGGGGGGACCGAGATCCCCTGCTGACAGCACGGAGAAGAGGAGAGCAGCTGCTTGGGGCTTCAGTGACCCATCAGCGCTATGCAGAGTGACCCATCGGAGCTCTGACAGCTTGGAGGAGAGGAGCATGAGATCAGCTGAGCACCGCTCGACACTTCCATGGCCTGCCGGAGCCCTCTTCCCCGCTCTGAGCACTGTAGGGGGGAAGGGGCGAAATCCCCCCCCCCCCCCCACTAACAGCTGAGAGGAGGAGAGCAGTGGGAGATCAGCTGAGTGCTGGGGGAGGGGGGTGCTATAAGAAGGTATGTGGCACAATTACCGTAGATTGCATAAATATACACAGTTTACATTATTTACTACTGTAATAGAGTGGATTCTAGGGTTTTACCAGAACTTAAAAGAAGGCTTATTTTCGGGGTAGGGCTTTTATTGCAGCCCTTCCCGATTAATCACAGTAGGCCTTCTTTTCAGGGAAACGCGATATGTGGTGGTTGCATCAGTTTTCTTTTCTTTGGTTTTTTTTCCCTCTGTTTTCACCTGGTGATCTGGCCAGTAACACACACCTCCTGTATTACGGTGCCCCCACTCTGGATGAAGGAGCAGAGGAGGCTCACCAGACGGCAGCATTGTCAGTCGGGGAGAAGGGTAGTGTTCAATTTGTTAGCGGTTCCAAACCCGCCAAAAAACATTTATGTCAAACTAGAGCAGTTACAGCAAACAGTTTTTTATTTTTAAATTAAAGTGGTTGTAAAGACTCAAGGTTACCCCCCCCCCCCCAATACTTGAGCCTGTTCTTTCTCCAGTGCTGTGCATGGGAGCCTCAGCTTTGATGGGTCTCTCCCTCAGCAGTCAATCGCAAACAGTGAGCCAATAAGGAGAGGGAGGGGGTGTGAATGGAGACACCTGGGAGTGCACCTGCTCAGGTGGCCCCATTGCACGCTGCTTTCTGTGGTGGCACTCAGCAGGAGGGAGGGATCAGGAGCGCCGGCAGGGGACCCGAGAGGAGGCTCTGGGCTGCTCTGTGCAAAACTGCAGCACAAAGCGGGTGAGTATGACATGTTTGTTAATTTTTCTTTATTATCACTTTAAGGTTTTGCATGAGTAAATTAAAACCTGATTATAGTAAGCATCTCTATCCGTATGCAGTGTTTTTTTTATCATCCATGTAAACTTACATTTGTGCTGTGAAAATTAAGAGATTTTATGGCTGGATTACCAAATGAAAATTATAAGAAAGAAAGCCTAATAAAGGAAACCAATACACCCATCACATCTAAGAATTGGTAAACTGCAATTTAATAAATGTTTGCGTTTTGGGATTAAAGTGGTTCTAAAGGCAGAATTTTTTTTTTTTATCCTAATGCATTCTCTGTATTAGGATCTAAAAACCTTTCGTATGCAGCAGCACCCCCTAATACTTATTGAGTCCAATCTCGATCCAGCGATGTTGCACGAGAGACTCGGCTTTCTGGGACTCTTCCTCATTGGCTGAGAATCACAGCGGGCACCATTGACTCCTGCTTCTGTCATTCCAAGTCAGTGAGCCAATGAGAGAGGGAGCATATGGAGCTGCAGCTTGGCTCGGGTGCCCCCATAGCAAGTTGCTTGCTGTGGGGCCAGGAGGGAGGGGCCAGGAGTGCCAATGAAAATAGGAGAATCTGGGCTGCTCTGTGCAAAGCCACTACACAGGGCAGGTAAGTATAACATATTTGTTTTTTAAATGAAAAAAAAATAGATTTTAGTATCACTTTAATACTGCTTCAACTACCGCTTTAACTGTCCTCTACTACCCATCATATTGATTGATCGTGTTACATGCCTTTCAGAAAAGAGTGCCTTTTTTGTCGGCACCCATTTTACATTGTACCTGGAGACAATTACTTTTATTGATTTATTCCAGTGCACGCTGTACAATGTGGTATACTTCTGTCAGTCTGCACTGATTTCTCTCAAATTCAATAAATGTTTTCTGAAAAAAAAATAAACTTTAGGATGGAACAACTTGTGACGTGAAATATTTTGTTTCAGAGAAGCTTCATATTATTGCATTTTTTTGAATATTGCAGTCACAAATCTCATTTAGCATTCAGTTTGTTAGGTTAGGAAGTACCTTTGCTGACGTGTTGAAAACTATTGTATATAATATGTTCTATTTTCGGCGATAGAAAATTTAGCAGTGGCAATGGAGTGAAAAGATTAGCTGTAATATGCATGGTATAGCATGCACTTTAATATCTTAGCATTGAACAAAGTTTAGCCGCTGAGCAACCCAGCAGAGGAAACCCTTCACAAAGGTTCCTTTTGTTGTTGAACTTTTCAACTCCCTCACAAAGCCAATTATCAATACCAAATTCACACAAGGAAGTCTTTATTTGTTTTACATATCATGTACAGAGCTCCAGCTCTGGGGCACACTAGGTGCCTTGGCGACCTACAGTGAGACCAACAAAGCTTTGCTTCGAATGATTGTGTAAAAACATATCTGAGGAGACTTGGTGTTTTAATCGTTTTCTTTGCACTTGAACCTAAAACATGAGCTGCCTTGTAGGAGCCTTTAGTGGCTGCAATGTGTTGCCAAGAGCCTATTGGCGAATTACATCAGCTGGCTCCAGGCTACCTAAAGGCCTCTGGGTTTGAACACTTGATCAATGCTAAAAGGGAGGACCACCAACACTGAAGGGAACTTTAAGCAGCATTTTCTCTAGGAGCAGAATTTTAGTACTTTTTTGCTATTTAACCAACTCAGACACAATATCAATGCAGCTTTGTAACAATTGAGTGTAGGTTCACTTTAAAGTGGTTGTAAACCATGTTACACCACTTGTATAAGAAGGCATACCTGTAGGTACTGTAAATATCTCCTAAACCTGCACGGTTTAGGAGATATTTACCATACATGCTTGCGCCAACGTCATCGGCGCATGCGCTGTGACAAAACTGCCCACCATGCGGTTTCTTCGCTAGCAAGTGCCATGACTGACTTCACGCGACTCTGTCCAGTCACAGAACCGGAGTCTGCGGCCCCCGGAAGGAAGAGGGGCGAAGATGGATGTGGCCACCAGCGGGGACAACGCGTTCTTTGTTTGCAGGTAAGTGCCACATAATGGGCTAGTATGCAATGCATACTAGCCCATTATGCTTTTACTTTGCAGGGGAAAGCAGAGGAAAAAAGAGGAAGTAAAACCCATTAGGGTTTACTTGCTCTTTAACCACTTAAGGACCAGGCCCTTTTCTGACACTTGTTGTTTACAAGTAAAAATCTGTATTTTTTGCTAAACAATTACACAGAACCCCGCGGACTCTATCGCCGTGGGGATACCCGCGATCGTCTCACGGGAAGGCTGAACGGGGAGATGCGGAAATAAACAGCATCTCGCCGTTCTGCCTAGCAACTAGTGACGCCGATCTCTGCTCCCTGTGATTGGAGCAGAGATCAGCATTCACTAGCTGACAGCCACGCCCCCCCCCCCCCCACAGTTATAAACATGCCTCTAGGCACATGTAACCCCTACACTGCCACATAGTGGTTAACCCCTTCACTGCCAGTGTCATTTACACAGGGATCAATGCATTTAAATAGCATTGATTGCTGTATAAATGACAATGGTCCCAAAAATGTGTCAAAAATGTCCGATGTGTCCGCCATAATGTCGCAGTCACAATAAAAATCGCTGATCGCCGCCTTTGCTAGTAAAAAAAAAAAAATATTAATAAAAATGCTATAAAACTATCCCCTATCTTGTAAACGCTATAACTTCTGCGCAAACAAATCGCTTATTGCGATTTTTTTTTTTTTTTTTTTTTTTTTACCAAAAATATATGTAGAAGAATACATATCGGCCTAAACTGAGGGAAAAAAAAAACGTTTTTTTTTTATATAATATATTTTTGGGGGATATTTATTATAGCAAAAAAATAAAAAAGAATGTGTTTTATTTCAAAATTGTCGCGCTTTTTTGTTTATAGCGCAAAAAATAAAAACCACAGGGGCGATCAAATACCACCAAAAGAAAGCTCTATTTGTGGGAAAAAAAAGGACGTCAATGTTTGGGAGCCACGTCGCACGACCGCGCAATTGTCAGTTAAAGCGACGCAGTGCCGAATCGCAAAAAAGGGCCTGGTCCTTTTGGCTGCAAATTGGTCCGGTCTGAAAGTGGTTAACTGACAATTGCACGGTCCTGCAGAACTGTACCCAAATTAAATTTACGTCCTTTTTTCCCCCACAAATAGAGCTTTCTTTTGGTGCTACTAAAACCGCAGAGATCACCTCTGCGGTTTTTGTTTTTTGCTCTGTACACAAAAAAGACAATTTTGAAAAAATATATATTTTTTTACGTTTTGCTATAATATCCCCAACATTTTAAAAAAAAAAAAACAAATGCGATCACTGGCCATGCCATCGAGTCTCCCGCCGTTCAGTGGGTCGCGGCCCGTACGGGGGTTTTGTGCAGGGGAGCCATTCTGCCCCTGTAAATACACATGAGCCGGTCGGGAACTGGTTAAATATGTGGACGTGACCTACATATGCGTTCACTACTGCGTGCAAGCTCGCGGTGATGGGGGTGCTTTAAAAAAAAATTCACTTTTATTGTCACAAGGAATGTAAACATCCCTTGCGATAACAATACAGCATGACAGACCCTCTTTATGGAGAGATCAAATCTCTCCTCTAACCTTAAAAACAAAAGTTTTTTTTTTTTAATGATTTCCTTAAAAAAAAAAATGGCCTTGTTTACATTGGCCGGAATCAGAGGTGACGTCATGTCGCTCCGGTCCTCCTAGGACATAGAGATGAATGAAGGTCATCATTCCTTTGCCAATTTATTTTACAAAATTATTTTATTAGTAGAAAAAGTAAATGCAACAGAATAGTGTGATGTTACATCAAGCATAACAT